>CM076578.1:1094463215-1094758215 GCA_034641835.2 Pinus albicaulis
GAGAGTGAAAGCTTCTGTGATCCATAACATTTTAATTATAACTCTTCCGGGACCTTTTTCTATTTTGAAGGAGAATTTTATGAGAAAACCTGTGGTGTCGCCATGGGTTCCCTGCTCTCGCCAGTGGTGGCCAACCTATTTATGGAAGATTTTGAATCTAGAGCTTTGGCATCGGCTCCTTTGAAACCCAAGATTTGGAAGCGCTTTGTGGATGACACTTTCATCAATTGGTCTCATGGGCGTCAGGAATTAGAGGCTTTTCATCAGCACTTGAATAATCAATCTAACTCCATTAATTTCACTATGGAAACAAAGAATGATGGGAGCCTTCCTTTCCTTGATGTTCTCGTTTCTAGAAATAATAATGGCTCTTTCTCGCACCGTGTTTTTCGGAAAAAGACGCACACAGAGTAGTATCTGCATTCTAATTCTCATCATTTTCCTGCTCAAAAAATTGGGGTTCTGAATAATTTGGCTACAAGAGCTCTTAGAATTTCTAATGATGATCATTTGGATGAAGAGAAATCCCATCTCCTTAGGGTATTCGGGGAAAATGGTTATAGCAGAAGTCAGGGTTTGAAGGCTTTCATGAATGCGACCAAAGGTCCTAGACAAAAAAAGATTATGGATGATGCTATTGGTAAAGTTCATTTACCTTTTATTCAAGGTACTACTCACAAGATCGCTCAGATTTTAAGGAAGCATAGGATCTCGTCTTCTTTTAAACCTTTAAATACCATTCGGGATTCCCTTAAATCAGTTAACGACCAATTGGACCCAAAAAGCATGAAAGGTGTTTATTTGATCCCGTGCTCCTGTGGGACTCCCTACATTGGTGAAACTGGTCGTTTGATTATTAAAAGGATTCAGGAGCATTATGCAGATATTAGACATGGTAGAACCAAGTCCGCAACGCTAGCTGAGCATGCTGAGAAGACGAAGCATCATATATGTATGGAAGACGCTAGAGTCCTTGCTAGGGTTGACCATTTCCATCATCGGAAATTTAGCGAGGCGATTGAGATTGAGAAGAGGCCCTGTACGTTGAACAGGGATGATGGATGGAAAGTTAGCATTTGTTGGATTCCATCTCTTCACTCCCTGTAAGGGTCTTCCTTTTTTCATTTTTTATTTTTATTTTTTATTTATTTATTTTTTTTTTAATAAAATAAAAATAAAAATTTATTATTATTATTATTATTTGGATTTTAAATCTAGTTTTAGTTTTATTTATTAATGTTTTTATTTTTATTTATATTTATTAAATCCTTTATTTTTATTTTTATTTTTATGTGTATTTTAATTCTAGTTTTCAGTTTTATTTATTTATCAATGTATTTTTATTGACTAAATCCTTTTTATTTTTATTTTATTATTTATTTTTTTGTTTTAGGTATAATTTAAAATAAAAATAATTTATTTTATTTTTAATTGTATTTTAATTCTAATTTTTAATTATTAATTTATTTATACATTAAATATTTTATTTTTATTTTTATTTTTATTTATTTATTTATTTATTGACTATATATTTTTATTTTTAATTATTTATATTTTTTGTTTTAGGTATAATTTAAAATAAAAATATTTTATTTTTATTTTCATTTTATTTTTAATTGTATTTTAATTCTAGTTTTTAATTATTAATTTATTTATACATTAAATCCTTTATTTTTATTTTTATGTTGATTTTGATTTATTTTTATTTTTAATTTTATTTATTGACTATATCCTTTTTATTTTTTCTATAATTATTTATAATTTTGTTTTAGGTATAATTTAAAATAAAAATAATTCATTTTATTTTTATTTTAATTCTAGTTTTTAATTGTATTTATTTATTAATTTATTTATACATTAAATTCTTTATTTTTATTTTTATTTTTTGTTATAATTTTTTACTTTGACTTTTTGACTTTTTACTTGATTCATGTGAGGATAGTTAGGTGTTTGGTCCTTTTTATATTTTTATTATTTTATTTTATTTTATTTTATTTATTTAGTTATTATTATTTTTATTTTTTTGACCATTTTTATTTTTTATAAGGTTGGGTTAATTTTATTTTTGTTATTTCTGGAATCTAGGTTTCTGTGATCCATCATATAAATTAGCAGAATTCTTTCGGTAATAATCACATGAAATATAACGAGGTCGATGCGTTTCGAACCAACTAGTGTGGTTCATCATAGTCCTGATGATGAACCACACTAGTTGGTTCGAAACGCGTCGACCTCGTTGTATTTCATGTGATTATTACCGAAAGAATTCTGCTAATTTTTATTTTTGTTTTTAATCTTAATTTTGGATCGTTGGGTTTTGACTGTTGCTTCTCTCCTCCTGGTATAAATATGTATGTCAGATCAGCTAATTTTCATTATCCTGATGATGAACTACAGTTGGTAGTTCGAAATGCGTCTTTTTATTGGTCCCTAAAATTCTTATGTGATGTCCCAGAAGAGTTATAATTAAAAAGTATCAACTCTTGCTGCAGGTGCAAATGTTTCACCATAATCTATGTCATGTTGTTGTGAAAAACCTTTGGCAACTAATATTGCTTTGTGTTTACCAAATTCACCTCTCTCATTTAACTTAGTTTTAAAAACCCATTTGACACCTATAGAATTTTTATCATGAGGTAGATCAACAAAATCCGAAGTTTTATTTCTTTCAAATAACATCGATTTCTATTATTCATTGCATCTACCCATTCTTTGTCCTTTATCTCCTCTTCAAAACAAGTAGGTTGAAATTAAAGAAATGAAAAATTCACAATATCATCAACATCATCTTGTGCACAAATATCACTTAAGATTCTCATTTTTGGATTATCGGAGATCGATCCATTTCTAAAGATGATGAATTGCTACGCCAGATGAACTACTACCGGTTTTGTCTTGAACTATAATATTGGAGTGCTTATTGTAGATGCTTAAAGTTCATCTAACATAGAATAAAAGCGATTAGGACAAGTATTGTTCTCCATTACATTCCAAGATTTGTCCTCTATAAATTTTCGCATCTCAACTTACAAAAAACTTCTTAGCTATAGGGATTAAACAATTTGTATGCTTTATAGTGGTCACTATACCCTATAAAGATATACATTTTAAGCTTATATCATCTAGCTTCTTCCCTCATTTTTTTGGAACATGAGAGAAAGCAATACAACCAAATACTCTAAAGTGTGAAAAGAATTACCTTTTGTCCACTCCACATGCTTCTTCGAGTACGGGACTTTGAACACTAGAAGTTGGTGATCGATTCAAAATATATATTGAACATGCAAAGTCTGCCTCACAACCCATAAATATTTAGACAAATTTTGTATTGTTTTAAGTAGACTTCAAGCCATATTCATAATTTCTTGATTATTTATTTCCACTACTTCTTTTCTCGTTGTGGAGTATAGCCAGTTTGTTGTCTATTTTTTAATACCATGTTGTTTACAAAACTCAATATGAATTCGTTATATTCATACTCACCTCCTTTATCGGACCTAAGAACTTTACATAAACTTACACTCGTTTTTCAGCCTTGGCTTTGACATTAGTGGAAAATGTCAACCTAAAAGTGGCCTCCCTAAGGAAAAAATAATAAAATAATAGTAAAAATAATAAAATAAGAGTTATGAATTTTAAGGAGGGAAAAAGAAGAAAAAGTATTTTTTTAATTGTATTTTTGACTTATCTCTAGGTATGGGTTTACTCAAATTCCACGTTTAGACACTCATTAGGATGTGGAATTAAATTCCACATCCAACGAGTACCCATTATACATATTTTTTGAGAAGAACCACATTGATAAAATTTGTAGATACCTTAAAAAACTTGTTGAAACACGTTTTTTTAATGTATCTCGCAATTTTTATCAATGTGGAGTCTTCTCAAAAGTATGTATAAAGGCTACTCTGGTTGGATGTGGAATTTAATTTGCATACAACAAGTGTCTACACTTGAAATTTTTGTAAACCTATAAAGAGGATAAGTCAAAAATACAATTAAAAAAAAGTATTTTTCTTCTTTTCCTTCCAAAATATTTACATGTCACCTCTTTTTAAATTTAAATCATTTTGATTGGCTTACATATTTTGACATGGAGATTACATGAAAATTTCATGGACACTCTTAGGATGAAATTTCCTCTAATGACTCCTTGAACTTGGAAAATGTTTCGGATTTGTATTTGATGAAATGCACCCAGAATTTTCCTCGCTAAAGTCATCAATAAATGTAAGAAAATAAAGATTGTCGACAATTGATTTTTCTTGCATTGGGCCACACAAATCATGTATGCACTAACTCTAGTTGTTATTTGGCTCTCATAAGAGGTTGATGCAAAAACTATCTCACATATGTTTACCCATTATACAATTTTATACAGTGAAAAAAATATGGTTAGAAAAAACAAGCAAACATTTCACCATAGATTGTACTTTGCATTAGACTCATACTTTTGATCAGGTAAATGATCATATTGAAAATGCCACAAGTCGAGCTTTCATTTGGTGTCGAAACATTATGTGCATACAACTTCTCGCTTTTCATTTCGTAATTGATACAACCTTTGTTATTTGTCGTAGGAATCTTTGCAACAAGAGATGTGTGTTGATCATAAATTGTGCAAGTAGTGTTGTGAAAGCTAACATCATAACCATGTGCATCTATGCGACCAAATCTCAACAAATTATGTTTTAAATTGGGTACATAATAAACATCATAGATATTATTCACAAAATTTTGTTTGGTTAAGGCAATTACAACACCCTTTTACTTCGAAGCTTTGATTCGATGATCATCACCCAAACCAACAAAAGAATTGAAAGAAGTATCAATATATGAAAAAAAATCACTATGACTAGTCATATTATTACTACATATGTTGTCTACCAACCAAACATCACTTATTAGGTATTTTCACGAGCTACATCAGGCATGCTTGAAATAAAGCATTTGATGTTTCACATTCGGTGTTTATGAAATTGGCTTTGTTTTTAACTTAAAACGGATTTCTATAATTTTCGATATTCAGGATCTTATCATGGCCATACTTTTTGCAATAGTGACATTGAATTTTTGCTTTATCTATCCACCTACGACTATGACTTCGATTGAAGACTACTCGAACGTGTTATTAGTTGCATGAGTCTATCGTCGAATTGAAGACTGTCACTCTTCCTTTTTCCTCTCCTCACGAAAACCTTTGCCTCTACCTCTATCCATAGAAGCTTTACGATTTGAAATCATTCTCTAAAATACCGAGCACTGTAAAGTAATACTTGCTTCATGAGCTGCAATAAAGAACCGAGCTTAATTCTTCCACGAAACAATTTTGTTAATTTTTCGGGACTAAAAAGCAGTGACTATTGCCATGTCAAATTATTTGTGGGCAAACATCACGAGAACCTTTTCAACAATTCTTTTGATCTTCTAGTTCTTCACTACATTCATTTGAATCTAATTAACAAAACCCATAACTTTAGTCATGAACTGAGTCAACTTCATTTATGATTCAAAGTTCATTTCTAAGTGTTTCAGAATCAGTGTTGTGAGAGTTTGTAATTTCACCATCTTTACTTTGTCATTACCTGTGATAAGCAACCTTAAGTATATCCCATATTTATTTAGAAGTCTTAGCGATGGTCATTTTTAGGAAAAATAGAGGTTGTCTAAGGAATTTAAAATACGAGGACTTAGCTCTACCTTATTTTTTTAAGTTCATCATATTGTATTTTTTGAGAAGCACGCATGAGCAAAGAATTAAATTTCATCGGGATTGCTGCGCGAACCCCAATTCTACTAGATGCTTTCCCAACAAATTAAAACCTAGTAGGCTTGTGCTTGCATATTTAAGACTCCAAAAGCCATAATTCTTCTCCACTAAATAGTCGTGTGGGGATTTTCAAAATGTCTTGTCAAAAGCCATGTTTAAAACAATAAGAAATCTCGTTAAAAGATTCAAAAATAAACACCACCTCTTTAAAAACTTCCTTAAAACAAACGAGCACTCTCTGCACTCCCCTCTATGAAGTAAAAGCATCGCAACAAGATTCCCAATTCTACGCGGACATCGAGAGAAGTGAAAGAAAAAAAATTCCTTGTAGATTCACAACATTTTCAGTGTGGTTTTCCAAATGAATAGTTACCTGCTTAAAATCGAGACCACTAATCCTAAATATAAAAAATAAAAATAGCTAACTTAATATGTATACATATGTGTGCATACAACATTCCCTACATCAAATCAAATTTAAAGTCTTCACGATTTGCAATTGAATCTGAAAATAGAGGTCTACCACAACTGAAGCTCACGAGTAGTGATGCATCAAAAAATCCGCTCATGTCTAGTCGATATCGAAGTGGACACTAGGTCAAAGCAATTGCCACTAACGGAGATCCGATGTACAGGAGGGAAAAAAAATGCCACGAGTGAAAGAGCATAGTCTTTCACGAGAACCTCATCCGATTTTGGGAGGTTCAATCCCAATGTCACGAACACGGATGGCGGTGTAACTCTTTCGAAGTGATAGATCTTGGAATTAAGTGGCATAAACCCTCATTTTCTTCTACATTTCAATGGTGATAGAACCAAATCGAAGCTAAATCGATTTGGGGACTGATGAATCTGGATATGTGGCTACATGTGAAGGGTCAACAGCAGACAACTCGACTATTTGGTTGCATACTCGATAACAACAACAATCGTTTTTGCAAAGTAGCAGACTCATTTTATCTAGCGATGGCAGGTAGACCTTCACTTCTTTCCGACTAATTGTGCGGACTCCCCCATAAAAACGACAAATATCCTCACTAGCTTCACAAAAAATAAACGGACTCCGACTCCACGCTGCGGAGACGCATGAAAAATTTAAGAAGATAGAGAAAAATATAAAACACCAAAAACACAAAATTACTAAGAGCATACACACCCAAATTGTTTTATTATGAGTATATATACATACTAATAAAAGTTACAAAAGAAGAAAGCATGCTCAACTAACTTCCTCCGAAAACTAATTCCTAACTAAAGATTAAACCTTTAACATCTTTAGTACCACTCTTTGTCGTTGCATGATGTAACGGAATCTTGATGCGGATGTATCTTGATTTATAATGTAACTATACTAAAACATTTTTTCGGGAGAAAAATAATTAATGATGTAACCATACATAGTTTAGTTGCCAAAAAAATTCTCTTTCGCTTTAGTATTTTCTCTATACATGTCCTATAATAAATGTTTCGAAAAGCATATAATTTGGATGGAAATGAGAGAAAAATATACAAAGCTAAATGTTTTTGATCACTAAAATTTAAAGTGGATTCCCTAGTGCTCTTATAAGCCATTGGATCGCAGAATTGGTTTCAAGGTTAGATATATTCCCATGCATGGTTTTGGCATAGCTTGGGCTTTCACTTTCTGTGGCATTTAGATATATTTCGAACACAGGTAATGGTGTGGTAAAGGTATGATGCTACGCCGCTCAATCTAAATTGTACAGTATTCTGACATGTGGTTTGAGGAGTTCTAATGATATAATATGAATACGAAAATGTAACTATTCAGAGAATGATTTACCAGACAGATCAATAAAGGAGCTCCCGTGCACAGCACACGCTTGTGCGTGGAAGTCACGACGATGCTAGGAAATTTTAAAGGGGAATGCAGTAACGATAATCGGAAATAAAAAAATGAATATCATTCTCGAGGCCTTAGTTGAATGACGAGGTTGATGGAATATCTTGTTACTCCTTCACAAGTCACGAACGAATTTTCTTTCCTTGGGGACCCAAACACATTACGTGACGATGGTGAAACATATAGCTTTTTCTAGACCAACACTTCTACATTTGATCCAAACTTTATTATATTAAGAGATAAAAAAATTTTAATCAACCATTCTCTTATTTTTGGCTCCTTCCTCATTTCAAGACCCTTCATCTTCTATTTTAATATAAAAATGAAGCATTAGTATCCCTTTGTAGGTAATTTTATTTAGACTGCATAAATCAATTTTATTATGGCATATTCAAACTTTGGAATTGAGAACACGTAGATCCTGTCGTTGCAATTTTGGAAGCTCTGAAAAAACAATGGATTGTCCTAGTGTGAAATTGCCCTCATCTCTTCACAAGTATACGAGTGTTAAATATAAGGTTAAAAAAAATGACCCAAGAATTGAGTTGGGGTGTACAAAATTCATTTCTCACTGACGAAATTGTGTGTTTATTTGGTGATTTCATGTCTAGAGTCCGGATAAACACACACAAAGACACGATGATACTCGAAAGTTAATTGAGACCACGAGACATGTTTTAACTTTTATGATTTTACCCTCGAGTTTGGAGGAGGGAAAGATGAAAAAAATTCAATTCTCGCTACCCTAATGCATCCTCCAACGTAATGAAAACCATGGATCCCAACAAAATAACATGGATTGCATAAAATCATGAAAAAAACGTGCAAATTTGATCTAAATTAATTTATGCCCCCTTTCCAAATTTGGCGAATTGCAAATTTGTTGCTTTAAAGTCACCGAATGAAGTGACACAAGGTGCGAGTGATGGACGAATTTGGTAGAAAATATTCTCCTTAGACACTCGTAACCCATGCGAGAGAAAATTCCATGTTATGTGATGCATCCTCGGACTCATCACACTAGTAGTAAATAGATATCTTACTGAGAGTGTATTTCTAGCCATCATCTCCTCTCTTTTTCATCTCACAATATTAGGGGCATCTCGTTATACATTTATATTTGGTAACTCTTAATCATACGATCTGTATCTGACCACTTACACACTTTAAGCCAAAGCTATCAAACCATCTCCATACACTTTTATCGGTCCTTTACCATGCTCTCATGTTTTTATTAGAAGCTATTTCTTTATTTGGTTTATTTTTTTAAGGCGCATTTGTGATTGACGATGAATGAGGTTTTGAAATTCTAAGTAGATGTCCATGTTTAGGGGATATCATTCCAATTAAGTAAGGTATGGGTTGTGACAAGATTCAAGTCAAAGTCATGGAGTTTAGGAAGTAATGACCAAACGAGCACTAAGTGGCTCTCAAGGATTGATGGGATGGTTTCTATGTCATTAAATGAAAACTTGAAATGTTTATTGTGTTAGGAAGGGAAAGTCTACATCTAAATCCTTCACACGTATGGAGAGGTACTGCTCCCATCAACCAAAGATGGTGAAATACAATTGGGGTTTTTCACTTTGAAACTTAACCAATTTTTATCAATTTTTCTTCTATATGTTAGAAGGGCATGCACATAAAGAAAGGTGTAGGAGAGCAAGAGAGTGGACTCCATGGGGCGAGCTCAAAAAAGTGTGTTCAAGGCTTGATGGCCCCTTCATTTTTGTAGGGTTCAAAGAGAGTGGTATAAAATTAAATATAGCACAATAGATTTGGATAATCTTAGTTGTGTCATGTGAAGCCAAACTCAAATGCACGGACAGATTGAGAAGATTCACTATTTTGCATCCTATTTCGACTATGTAATGATATTATGTAATGAATAGAAATGGAATCTATGCAATAGGTGATCCAACCCATGTACTTCCTACATATATGGTCAATTAGCGAGCTTTTTTTTGGCTAATAATATTATTCCCCATACATAACAAGTGCACATTTGATATGTTTCTTTTTTAGTAGAACATTTGGGTGGTTGTCTTGGATATGCAAACAAGGTGAGTCGTCTTTTTAAAAACACACTAGGCCAAATTTAGAAAAATACAGGCATGGATTGGTTGCTCTCTGTGTCAGTGGGAAAAGACATTGTCTAGATTGGATTGAGGCTCGGGAGTCATAGTACGTATGTTGATCTGAAAGTGCTGACGCTACTATAGATCCTGATCGAGATCTTTTCCCTCACAAGGAGTATGATGCTATTGTCTCTCACCCCAACCCTCCCCGAGTGAAAATGACTTTATGAACATGGTCTTTCCTTTTGATGAGGTTACTCTGAGAGGCTATGACTAGTACACATAAAGGTTGTGGGTTAATATGCATAATAGATTTCTCTTTCTTTCCTTGAGCTGGATCGGCTAGAGTTGGAGAGGGTAGTTTGGTTCAGCTTGGAGACTTAGATTGATATTATAGCTCCATTCCTCCACGTGATGTGTATGATGAGCGAGAAGCATAGATAAAATTTAGAAAATTATGAAAATCAATATCTCCATAAAGCTAGTGTTGTGGAAAACCTTTTTTATTGGAGTTTATTGTTCTCTCGATGAAGTTTGAAACCTATGCAACTCTTTTCTAAGAAGTCCACAATGTATTTTCTTAGCTAATATGAATAAATGCTAGGGATTTCCCCAATTATTTTTTAATATTAATGATTAGAACATATGATAATGCCGAGCTTATTTTGAAAATAATTTTGCAATCAATTAACCCGAAGAAGGAAACTTCTATCATGGGAAAAGTAGAAAAGCTGTGAAAGTAAAGAAAAACACTTCGATCTACCAAATATCATTATATAACAATATGCCATGAAGGAAGACCTGAGTGACCTCATAGGGAATCACTCTTCAAACCTTGAGACACGTTAGTAAGGAGAGAGAGCTCACCCCACCTAAGGCGAGTAATCTAATAGGTAGATGGTTTTCCTTTCCTCTTTCTTCTGTAGACGCCCTACCTATCCATCCATATCCCAAGCTTGTCAAAGTACGATTCACCTTCTTGTGTGCTTCCCTCCCATATCGGACCCCCAATTGTTGTTGAAATTAGGATGTTTAACGAGTTGTTCCCCATAGAAAGGATCACCAAAAATAAAGGGACGATTATCATGCTTTTGATATGATATAAATAAGAAGCTTGATCCGAGTCCTTAACAAAGAGTAACTTTCAAAGATCGAAGCCATCAGAATTCTTGAAAAGGCATCGTAGGATATTTTTTGTGGAGGTAAAATTAGAAGCATTATTGCACTTAACCACAATATGAAAGTGAGTGGTAGTCGTCCGATTTATTTATATGGTTCCATCCCTTTATGGGGCTCCATAGAACCACAATGGTTTTTCGATTTACAAAGAGTAGACTAGCTCATTGTGCGCACTCTTATTTAGGTGAGCCCCATCCTATTGTTAGTGAAATAAGTCCATGACAAAGTGATGTGGAAAAAGGGAACATTTGTACTTATCCGTGCTCATGGCCCACCCTAAAAATAAAATGGAATGGATTATTATCTTCCCCTAAAATTAAGATTCTCTATCTACGTATTAGCCACCCCAAGTTACAAGCGACGGATATTTCATAACTATAAGAAATAAGAACTTCAAAAACATATAGTAGAGAGGGAAATACCGATTGAAGAAGAAATTGGAAAGGAAGGGAATATGAAAGCTCCTCCTCTAAGAATCATGCATCTTCATGTAGATTGGAAATAATAATAATAATAATAATAGTCGAGCCGCATCTATTAATTAATAGGGGGCGCGGGGTAGGTAGATCCCCGCTCCAATACGGTTTTATTGGACTTGGGATATCTCTGTCAGTAGAGGCGAGCTCAATCCATGTTGTTGGTTCAGCAGAGATCCCTACTATATATAGATCCTTATATCAAAAAGTTTCCGAAAAAACTAAGATAAACCCCTTATTGTATTTGAGCGTTGTGTACTCATTTCCCATCCTAAGAAGAGAGGAGCATTAGGTGGCTTAAGCTCCTTTACCCACCCTAGTATAGGTTTTACTACCCCTACCTCCCTTCACCCTTCATAATATAAGTATTACTAACCTTGAGGAATCCATATTGTCTAGTCAAAGGAAAGTCGTCTCCCCACCTTCATGGTCAAACCATATAAACAAGGATTATTAACCCATATAAATAGGGTAAGGGAATAGAATACAATATTCTACCTAATAAATAATCTTGTATTCCAATAGCTAATGTGTCTCTATAGGTGTAATGTAAGCTCAATACTTAGATATGTGTGTCCTATTCTGCGTAGCTCAAATATCATTAGGAATGTACTCTTTCAGCAGCTTTGATTAGTTAATAGAGTTGGATTAGCTTTAATACGAGTAATGTATTCACCCTTATCTCTCTTCTATGATTCCCATGTAGTAGTTACAATGATAAGAGTGACATGGAACTAAAAAGAAGATTGGTATAAGAGACCATATTGCTACCTATGATGACTCCATCTTAGAAAAGCTTAATAACTATCACTATATCACCTAGTTAAAGCTAGTAGTAACCTCTATCGGCAGATCTATAAGATTATTGATTTCACTATGTTATTAGTACTAATGAATCAAGTCCATTGAGTAACCCATGCGGAAGAGGAAGTCCATGTTGTGTGATGCATACTCGGACTCGTCATCCGGAGTAAATATATATCTTACTTTGACATTCCTTGTAGTTTTTTGCGGATAGTATAGGCTAGATATACGTCATGTTAATTAGTGTCTCATAAATAGTCATTTTGTAATTGATGGTACAGAGTGTATTGAGTGAGTCATAGCATGTGGAATACAACTTTTTATACATGATTACTTTAAGCATAGCTATCAAATTAGAATTCAAATACGAATTCGAATTCGATTAGATACGAACAAAAATTGACAATGTAAAATACAATACGCCAAAACATTGAGAATACAGATGATGAGCGTAAAGATTAACGATTTCCAAATATACTGATATGAATAACAAAAACTCAATCCAAATTCATTAGTATTAATTTTTAGTGTAATATTACGGTAAAAATGAACCTTTTTTATTGAATTGCAAACCATTGGTTGCAACAAAAAACTATCACTCTAATGCTTTGCTAATAACTAACATCCAAATGTGAATAAAGAATATTATTTTAAAGTTTTTTGTAATTTTTTTTAATATGAAAAAGTGTAACTTTTTAATAGTAAATTTATTATTTTTTTAAGTGTAGTTTTTTTAAATACAAAAATTTCTATAACATATTTTAATATAAAAATAATCATTTTTTTACATTTATTTTTAACTTATTGATAAAATGAAAAATTGTAAGGTGGTTCTCGAAACATGCTGTCTCCATGTGGCATGGCATATTTCTATGTATGATCACCTTTTAACTTATTAATAAAATAAATATTGTGAAAGGTCGCTCTAAAACGTGGATTGCGCTTTATGGCATGGATATTTCTATGTATGATCACCCTTTGAGTGGCATGGTTATTTCTATTTATCTTATTCTGACGTACATGGTTATTTCTATATATCTTATTTTTACCCTAGATAGGAGCTAATTGATGAATGGAGATTCGAAAATGGTTTCCATAGGGGTTATTCCTCTGCAACATAGCCATATGAAGATAATAAGAAATCATGTCAAGTTAAATTGAATACATAAAAAAAAACTCCTATCATATTAAAATTATTGTATCGTAGTTACACGAACCTCGACCATTGATTGACAAATATCCAGAACTTTCTTTTTTCCGATACAGTAGAACTTGGTAACTATGGTTTTAAGATGGTTGCGAGGATGAGAATCATTACATTTCGCATTATGCAACACATTGTGTACGAAAATTTTTGCACTTTGGAAAAGATAAATTTGAATAAAAGAATCTTGTAATTTTCTACAACCATAAATTCCGCATTCTTTTATACCAAGGATCTTATTAAAGCCAATTTATTTGTCTTTCTAGATTATTTTCCTAGTAGAGTGTGTTCAATGTTCTAAAATGTGTTTTATATCACGAAATGTTTGACTTTTTGAATATATATATATATATATATATATATATGTATGTATGTATATATATATTGCGATCTTGATGCATTCCAATCACATAAATAGTCAAATTTGCATTTTAGAATCCTATATTGAACTATGGAACAAATTTTTTTATTTTCATATTGAACTACATAATGTTATTTGCAATTGGTAATAGTCGAAGGTGAGTCAAATTTAGAAGGTTGTTTCTAACTTTTGTGTGTTTGTTTCTGCATAATTTTATTTGCAATTGGCAGATCAATGGAAGGGGCTTCGGGTCAAATCTTGAAGGTTGTTGCTACCTTCAATGGTTGGTCACAAAGTATGTTTGATATTTCGTTTTCAATTTGTTGTGAAAAAAATTCAATTTTTTTGCATGTGATTGTTGGGTCCAAAATTCATTTTTTTAACCCACGATGGTGCCCAAAATCTCTTACCATAAATGGAATGGCAGGATATTTTTCCTATAGATTGTCAAGAAACAAAAGCACAATGAAATTCCATTTCTTTATTGTTTCTCTATCCATGGGAATATTTAGAAACATCTATAATATTTGTTAGTATGAATCCTTTGTCGAAGTGTACGAAAAAGGACCACTTTAGCTACGCATAACTAATAGCCCTAACAACAAAAGTGAGTGGTCGCTAATATCTTCGGATCCGCGGTTATTTGAACGAGAAAAGAGTACAAGCTCAGGATCTATGCCATGGAAAGACATTAAGCAGAAAAATAAGGGTTTGCTCCATATACCAATAGACAAGACAAGAACAATTTTTGAAAGAATTTTTATATTAATGGGGCACCTGGGAGGAAAACAAGAAGGTGTATCCAATTCTCCTCAGTGGGATGGGTTCTTGGAAGTCCTCGGCACTTCAGATCTAAGATTTCTCTCTCTTGTTGGTGTAGAAGACCCACACAAAGAATGGAACTCAAGGGGAGCTCACACAGCAAATGGCAGAAAATGGTGACCAAGTGTATAGATCCAGAGTGATCTAATAGGCAACAAAAGGTGAAGAATGGTAGGAAAAACCCTCCTATTTATAACAAAATATTGGGTCATTCTAGATCTTGGTGCATGGGTTAACCGGATCTAGATCCACTTTTCATGGAATATTTTATTATATTTGTTGGAGGGAAAAGGTATTTGACTTGGGTCAAATCCCTTAATTTGTCAAAAATAAATAAATAAATGATTTATTTATCTTTTTAAGGAAGCGGTTAGAAGATAATCAAATAAATAATGATTTATTTAATTATTTAAGGAAGTAGTTGAAAGATAATTAAATAAATAATGATTTATTTAATTATTTGTGGGTGATTTGGTCATATTTAACAAGGAATATTATCTAAATAAGATTTAAATAATTATTCCTTGAAAATAATAAGATAAATAAAGGTTTATCTAATTAATTTCTTTGTTTTTGGGTTAAACATGACTGGGAATAATAATTAAATTATGGTTTAATTAATTATTCCATGAGGAAAATCAAACAAATATAGGTTTGTTTAATATTTCCTTTTGGGGTTTCTTGTTTTAACATAGTGAAAGCGGTTTTACTTAGGGTAAAACTGGTCTTACATGGTGTACTTGGGTCCATCTAATGATAATAGGTTAGATGACCAAAAAATGGTGTAACAGATTGCCCCCCAGCGTGCGAGTGTCAAGAGCAAATCGTATGACCGAAGTACGTTGTAAGAACACGATCACTAGACAACAAAAGGGATGTCAGAGAGAGAAATGTGAGGTATATAGTGTGCTGAAGGACTAGACCCTGAGGAGACGAGACTCGCAGGTGCAACAAGTCTCTTTTTATGAGAGGGTACCTGTGCTGAAGGCGGCGGGGGAGGCATACCTATGCCCGCCGAGACAAAGTACAAAAGAATAGTGTGTCCAATAAACAAGGGACCAAACCATAAAGTACAGCTGGCATAGACATGAGCCAGATAAAAATACAGTGAGGAATCCCACATACATGTTGTGCCTGGGATAACAGCCAGGACTTGTACAATAATATCTGAGTACATGAGATACAAATACAACCCAAATGCCCCCTGTAAATGGGGAAGGGCTCACAAAATCTGACTGATACATGCAAGTCGAAGAGGCGCTGCAAGTGGCTACGGCCACTCATCATCAAATATCTGGAGCTGCATCGAAGGCTGCAAAGAAGAGGTCATCCGGGCATGTGGGGGGCTACCTGTAGGGCCACCCCCTCATGAGGGTTGAAACATCTCACACACACCCGGGAATCATCAAGAGCTACTGCTGGATCACTGGACCATCAAGTATACGAATCTCAATCATGCTGAAAGGAGCTGGAGAAATAATCAAGCCAAAGGGAAAGGAGATATCCCTTTGCCTGATCCGAGGCACCGAACAAGAGTGGAAGCTGGAACCAAGGTACACCGCCCTCTAGACCTGGCTTCTAGAATGAATGAGCTGATGTCGACAGAAGGAGGTCAGCCATAGTTGAGGCAATGAGAGACCCTCAACTAAGGCACGAGAGAAAAGAGTAGAGCGACGGACAGACTGACACTAATGATGATAGTGAAGTGGAAAGGACTAAGTAGCTAATGGACGACTTCCCTTGCTAGAGCATAAAGGGCATGAATGACATGGTAGCGACTGACACAACATCATCAGGGATGGGGGACAGTGGAACTGAAGGTCATAATGTGCGACACAAGAGAGAGACCAAGCAATGATGAATGGAGGGCTATAGTGGGGTACAAAGGGACTCGGTATAGACTCCATGGAGGGAATGATGACTCAACTTGGATGCTCTAAACAAGGGCGACTCGATGGTGCTGCCACACAGTAAAAGCCCCAATGGGGGACCGTGGAAACATGAGTACATAATGGGAACTCATGACGAAAATCGACACGAACGAAGACAAGTAAGGAGGCAAGATGGTGCCCCAAGCACAAGTGTCGTAAGTGAGTAAGTTCGATTTTAAGGAGGTGTGAAGTGATCCTTCTTGGACAAAATAGGTCCTGGCGAAGGATGAAAGTACAAAAAGGATGCTGGCTATCTAACAGAAAATAAAACACGCATCTTGGAAGGGAAATGCTAAGGGTAATATTTCTTAAGATAGAGTGCATTGCGAGGATTAGGAAGAGGATTGCCTTCGAAGTCCTCTAAAAAGTAGGCCCCCTTACCAAGATCCTTACTGATGACGTAAGGGCCTAGCCATAATGAGTCGAACTTCCCATGACCAAGGACATCATGGGCCTGGCCATATACTAGAACAAGGTCGCCTTCGTGAAAAGGACGAGGCTGGACTTTTCGGTCATATTGAGATTTGGTGCGTTGCTTGGTCGCTTCCATGGTTTGCAATGCAACACGGCGGTCTTCAGAGGCATGCTCAAGCATGATAAGTCGTTTTTCTAGAGGTTGGGTGTCAGGGAGAAGTTGAATAGCCAGATGAAGGGAAGGGATTTTACGCTCGATTGGTAAGACAACCTCTTCTCCAAAAACGAGGTGAGGAGGGTTATGGTTGGGGGGCATAGGTGCCCCCAAGCATGGTGTGGTCATGCCAAAATGTATTTAGAAAAATGGGAATCTAAACACATGTTAATGATGTGGTGTGCCATTTGTTCGCGTTATGGTTATGCAGTATGAGAAAGGAAATGGAGGATTACCAATCTCTTTTGGTACTGCATATAGGGATCAAATGGACTTTAAGTTTCTGAGTCGGCATACCTGGTGTCACTATCCCAAACAGAGGATTTGGAGATAATGAACTGATGCTCTCATAGAAAATTTATAGGTTGGTCAACAATAATGTCTAAGAGACTGGGTTGTTGATGGAAGATGAGGGAACGATAAGAGGTATCATCCCTAGAGTGATTTGAAGTGATATGGGACTTTAGAGGTTCTTCTAAATGTGGAAGAATACGGGGTCTAGAGTCAACACGACTAGATACACTAGGAGAGTGGTGGAGAATGGCTTCTCTTGGTCTCTCAAATCTGGGTGCCCCCTTACCCAAACATTGGGTTTCGATGTAATGACCACAAGGTGGATGTGGTGTGAACGCATGGGTTCGGTGGGGAATATATAAAGTCGAGGCGAGAATTTCTTCCATAATGTCGTCACCGTGATAGAAGATAGGGTGACTGGTGGAAGACAGACTGTCTGACGCGGCGAAGCTACCTAACTCATCATCATGAGAAGAGAGGTTCACATGCGCGTCGCCACAAGGGGTGACCGAAGAGTAAGCAGATAAAGGTTTTTCCGATGTTGAGCCCACGATGATCGCTGAAGGAAGGTCAAGCGAAACAACAGGGGAGGATTCGGATGGAATGTTGCTCGAGGGTCTCATGGATGATGATAGGTAGAAAATGCTGGACGAAGGCTCTATCATCTCGACATCAAGAGGGGGAATGTCAATGGGAGCAGTCATATCTGGTAGTTCTGCTGAAGCAGAATGCGCAAATATGGGAGAGGTGTACTCATTGCGCTTTGCCTCGAATTAGTGGACCGCGGTGATAGAGGTGCAGAAGTCCTCAAGGCAGGGACAAAGATGGGTGTGATGGCCATGGAGATCACACAAAGCACGGGCGTGGTTGGTGTGAATAGTCTTGGGGTTCTTGGCCGCGGTTGTGGAAGGAACAGAGGCTTCTGGGACCGCGGACTCAGGTAACGTGACATTAACCATGGGCTTGAGATGAAGCAATTCAGGACAGGTATGGGAGGCGTGACTGACAACATGACACAAAGCACACTAGATGGTATGCTTTGGAGGCTGAGGAGGAGCAGGGTTTGGCGGGGCAGCCTTGTCCTTTGATGCCCCCTTGCGAGCTTTTCCCTTCTTACCCGAAGCGGTCGCAACAGGAGGTGGTTCCTGTTGAAGTGACTGAGGTACTGATGCAACGGGAGAAGTCATGGGGACCGGTTGAACTGAGGTCAAAGCGATATAAGGTTTGGGCTGACCAGGCAAGGTGAGGGCTGGAGGATCAAGGTACCAAATAGGAATCCTAAGGGTCAAGTTAGGAAGAGAGAGGGTGGCCATGACTGGTACCGTGTACACTCCTGGTGGGGGAGATAGGAACGGTATCTGACCAGAGGGGTAATGACCAGGTGGGACGGCTCCTAAATGGCTAAGGCACAGAGGGGCCCTTGCTAGGGATAAAGGGCTCATGACTACCAATTGCGGTGAAAGACTGGGAGAGAAAGCGAGGTTGCGGAGGGCAAGGTTCTTGGAAAGCTAGCGGAAGTAGGGACAGCGAGCAGCCCGAGACGATTGCATCGTACGAGCATTCAATGAGTTGAGATTCAGAGAGATAGGAGGAGGAGAGCGGGGGAAAAGTTCCAAAAACGGGAAGGAATCTTTGTAAACGCCGGGAAGACAACAGGTCGAGGAATCGACGGTTTGCTTGTTGGCTACAGAAGAGATGGTTGTCTCAGGGGAGGTCTGAGATTTTGGCTCATGATATGTCAACTGGTCAATAGTGACTATCTTTCCATTATGGGGGAATGACATCTTGCGAAAGACCGCAGATGGGACAGCAGACATAGCATAGGTGTAGCTTCGCCCCAATAGAATGTTGTAATCTAGCGGGGAGTCGATGACTTCGACGTCAACGCAAACAGTCTTACCGGCGAGGGTGATAGGACAATTACGAAACAGGCTAATGGGCTGGGAGGCATGACCGTCCTACGCTCGAAGGGTGATCGTGGAAGGGGCCAGTTCAGGGGATCCGAGTTGCTTCCAAACCGAAGTGGAGATCACACAGGTGGATGCCCCCTCATCAATTATGCACCGAGAAACGTTGGCATTCTGGATTTTGACTGGGATTTGGAAGGCAACGAAAGGAGGAAGAGGAGGATGGTTTGATTGATGAGCGTCGAAAACAATCATTTGGTCATCGGCAGGATCTACAGCGCCCACGGCAGATAGCAGAGCCTTCTTTTGGGAAGGGCACGACTGGAGGAGTTCCAATGTGGAAATGGCAGCAGGAGATTGCGCCAAATCATCTACTATGCTATACGAATGAGCAGCTCGACCAGAAGCAGCATTTCGACGTAACGGTCCTTTAGGAATCTTGGTATGGACCTCAACTTTGGGTTGAGGGATATGTAAGGGACCATTGGTTGTCGAAAGAGGCTCTTTAGAACCGGAAGAAAGGGACTCGGGGGCAGACTGAGCGGGAGGTGTGGGGTACTGGCGAGACCGAGTTTGAAGGTTTAGGTCGACGGTTAGAGGTGGGTCAGAGTTCATCATGAGGATCTGGTAATTGGACGAACCAGAAGGGGAAGGTGGAGTGGCCACCTGTCCGTTAGGTGGTTGGGTAGCCATGAATCCCTGCTGTGCATCCACCAGCTCTTGAGGGGGCGATGACGGCTGTTGCAGGGGTTGAGAAGGCAAGGGAGGCGAAAGCGCATATGCTGGAGGAGCTGGCGCACCAGGCTACGGATAAGGGTAATGGTTAGGTTGGGAAACATTGAGGTAAGCAGGAGGTTGGGCAAAAGGATAAGGCATGCCGTATCCTGGATGCGTGCTACCGGGAGGGGGAGAAGTGCAGGGAGTGGTGCCCCCTCCCCCAAAAAAACCATAGCTCATGAGAGGTTGAGCGGATGGATGAGAGATAGATCCAACGATACTGTCGGTGGCATGAGGTGCCCTCGGTGTATGGGCATCACCGGGTTTGGGGAGATCAAGTAGGACAGTAGGATCATAACCTGTCTGAGCGTAGATCAGGTCATACTTTAATGCCATTTGGAGGGCATCTTCTTCGGTTTGAGGAAAATGCGATGCGACATCTTTCCTGATAGGGGACAAGAGAGATCTAAGGAACCAGTCCATGTAGACACGGTCTTCGAAGGGAGGAGATTGGCATAGGCTCCGTCTTCTTCGCCATTCCTGGACATGGGTAGAAAGGCGGGTCGAAGAGGTTTTCTTGAAGGAAGTCAAGAGTTCGATACCAGTGTCATAACGAAGGGGAAGCTGGAAGTAAGATAAAAAAGCTCGGGCAAGAGTTGCAAAGGTGGTATGAGAGGAAGTGGGCTGATCAACATACCACTTAGAAGCTTCGCCTGTAAGCGTGCGTTGGAACAATCGAAGACGAATAGAGTCATCGGTAATGGAGGTAGATGAACACCACATGTGGAAAGATCGAACATGATTGGAAGGATCTTCTCCAGCACGGCCTTCAAACTTTGGGATGTCGGAAGGGAGCTTTGTCAGCATAGCAGGCCAACTAGCGTCATGGTGTATAGGGTCATTTGTCAACCGGTCCAAATCGGGGAGGCTGAGGCCTGCCAAGAAGGGGAGCAGGGGTGCAGCCGAGGTAGTTCCTGTGGCGGTTCCGCTAGTATTAGTTCCGGCATTAGGGCCGGGAGCACTGCTAGCGTTAGGCCCTGGACCAGACATAGTGAAGGTGACAGGGGGAGAACTAGGAGGAGAAGGGGAACCCGATGAATCAGGAGAGGAGTCGGAGTGCGGACTCGGAGGAGGACTGGCTCGACGACGGCGGGTCGGAGCAGGTCGATTGACCGGAAACTGAGGGTGAAGGCCAAGAAGTCTCCGGGAAAGGCGCCTTGGGGGCACAATGATGACAGGAAGAAGGAAACCGACAGGGGCAGAAAAGGACAGAATCAATTAAGGTCAAGGGAAGAAAAGGTGCAGTGACAATTGATTTTAGAGTCTTTGCCGGGCGGTGTTAACCAGGCACTTCTTCGCTTAGGGTCAGTGTGCGGCGTGCATTAATTTTAATTTTTAAACCCTTTCCGTTTTGAGAGCAAGAAAAAAGTGTGCTGTGTAGCTGAAAATAAACCTACAGAGAACAGTGTATAATGCTGAAATAACAGAAAAAGAACAGCTACTTGTGCATCTATCTAACCCCAGAAGGCGGGTCTCTCAAAACTAAACTGAAAAAGAAAGGGAAAAATCTATGCAAAACACACGGAAAAGAGGCCAATAGATCTAAGGTCAAAAGGGACAGGGATCTAAAGGATAAAGCTGCTGAAAAGAGGTGCAGATCACAGCCAAAAGACAGAGGCAAGGTGGCTGGAAAAAGGAGGGAAATCAGCAAAAAGCGGAAAGGACAGGGAGGAGGTCCTAAAGAGAGGTCCAAACAAAATGACGAAAGGTGATTTGAAAGGAAGGAAGGCTGATTTAAAGGGATCGGAGGATGAGGTATCAGATCTGAAAAAGGGAAGGCTGAAACTCTGAAAAAAGAAGACACCTGAAACAGCTAAAACTCTTCCACCAAAAGTGGAGGGTACTGAAGCCCTAGGGGGCTAGGTTCCCACTTAGAGGAGAAAAATCAGATCATAAACAGGTCGAAACGGGCTAAGACAGAGGCTGGAAAACCCTGACAGAGGCTTCAGAAAAACCCAGAAAAATTTCAGAAAAACAGCAGAAAAATGTCCAGGTCGCAGTTTTTGACCTGTTTTTCGCTCCAGTCGCAGTTTTGGGGCTGTTTTCTATGACCTAAAGCTCCAGGTCACATTTTTTGGGCCAAAAAGTGCGACCTGCACTTTCGGCGCTCTCGACGGCAGATTTCAGAAAAAAAAAATGTCGTCTCAGCTGCGGCTGATGTCTGTCACCTGCGCAATAGGGCCAGAAACACGCGGAAGTTAGAAATTTTAATGTTTTAGGGTGTTATAGGGGAAAAACACCATGAAAATAGGAAAAACAAAAAGCTAAAAAGAAACCCTAGGGTCTGAAGTAGCTGGATATGCAGGAATATGAAAAACGACAGCGGTCGTAATTTAAAACCCGTGTGGAGTCGCCATTTGTTAGTATGAATCCTTTGTCGAAGTGTACGAAAAGGGACCACTTTAGCTACGCATAACTAATAGCCCTAACAACAAAAGTGGCTGCCAATATCTTCAGATCTGCGGTTAGTTGAACAAGAAAAGAGCTGCAAAAAACCAGATCTATGCATGGAAAGACATTAAGCAGTAAAAACAAGGGTTTGCTCCATATACCAATAGACAATACAAGAACAATTTTTGAAAGAATTTTTATATTAATTGGGCACCTGGGAGGAAAACAAGAAGGCGTATCCAATTCTCCTCAGTGGGATGGGTTCTTGGAAGTCCTCAGCACTTCAGATCTAAAATTTCTCTCTCTTGTTGGTGTAGAAAACCCACACAAAGAATGGACTCAAAGGGAGCTCTCACAGCAAATGGCAGAAAATGGTGACCAAGTGTATAGATCCAGAGTGATCTAATAGGCAACAAAAGGTGAAGAATGGTAGGAAAAACCCTCCTATTTATAACAAAATATTGGGTCATTCTAGATCTTGGTGCATGGGTTAACCAGATCTAGATCCACTTTTTATGGAATATTTTATTATATTTGTTGGAGGGAAAAGGTATTTGACTTGGGTCAAATCCCTTAATTTGTCAAAAATAAATAAATAAATGATTTATTTATCTTTTTAAGGAAGCGGTTAGAAGATAATAAAATAAATAATGATTTATTTAATTATTTATGGAAGTGGTTGAAAGATAATTAAATAAATAGTGATTTATTTAATTATTTGTGGGTGATTTGGTCATGTTTAACAAGGAATATCATCTAAATAAGGTTTAAATGATTATTCCTAGAAAATAATAAGATAAATAAAGGTTTATCTAATTAATTTCTTTGATTTTGGATTAAACATGACTGGGAATAATAATTAAATTATGGTTTAATTAATTATTCCATGAGGAAAATCAAACAAATATGGGTTTGTTTAATATTTCCTTTTGGGGTTTCCTGTTTTAACATAGTGAGAGCAGTTTTACTTAGGGTAAAACTGGTCTTACATGGTGTACTTGGGTCCATCTAATGATAATAGGTTAGATGACCAAAAAATGGTGTAACAATATTTTTTTAGAGTCACCATAGTACACAATAACAAGGAAATCAATGTTTGGATGTACATTTGGTTGCATTGTAGGAGGAAGGCTTTAATTTCGAGTAGCCTAGAGCTGTGTTGTTGATTGGATTGTTTGGACTCTGTAGTGATATAGAAAAAAAGGGACAGCATTTTATAAAAAAAAATTATTTTTTCACTTTTGCATTTAGATTATGCATGAAATTTAAACATTGTAACATTGAATAAAATCACAAATCTCACGTTATTTTATACCAATTTTTGGGCTTTCTGAAGATTCTTTTCCTAGTGCTAATAATTGACTAATCTACGGATGGAGGAGCATTGAGATTATAACTTGAAGGTTTGATTGCTAGGTGGGGAAGTTGTTCTTGTACTGTTGTAACGACTTAAAGAGTTGTCATTTTATAATGTAATGTTGTCAAGACTTGCTTGTAAATCGAAATAATGAAGACCAAGAGATTGCTATGCATTGTTACCATGTCTTTTGAGAGGATGTATTACTAGCATTGAACATTAAGTGGATTTAAGATTGAAAATGGGAGGTTGGATGATCAAAATGGTAGGTATATACTTTTTTCCCTAATAAAGTTATAATCCCAAAATATTTGTACTATGTGGAGTAAGAATAGAGCCAAAAATGACGGCTATAACTATAGGTAGAACCAATTGTCACTCTAGATTGGAAACTAGTCTTAATCGAGATTTTCGAGACTTAAAAACAACATATTAAAAAATATCATATGATCATATCAACATACATAAAAAAATTCGAGGAGCATGGCATGAAGTTGTGAACTAAAATGGACAAAGTTCAATTTGTCCATTATTAAGAGTCAAATCCAAAATCATGTTTCAAAATATGATAATACACAACAAATATAATAGCTTAGGAATGACTAGAAAAGAAGGCCCTCATGCTTTTGTGCACGAGTATTTGCTCCAATTACATTAACTTATTTTTTTGGATATAATGGATATGAGGCCTATTAACCTTGCTAAGTAGTCCTTTTAAGGTTGCATATAGGTTGTCCATGTTAATGATAATAAGATATATGTTTATTATGTGAAATGAGTCATGACTTTGGTTTGTATCATCAATGATAGTTTATTTTTTTCTATAAGTGATTGGCCGTGAGAATGTGAAAAAACCAAACTTAATCTATTCAAGATTTTTTTTAAATTTTTTTCCCGAGGTATTGAAAATATCTAAAAAGACCGATAAATTACAAACTAGTATTGGTAAAAATTAGGACATGAAAACAAATTGGCATTTTGGTGATAGACATAGTGGTTCGGCTTGAAGTGCGGGAACCGCGGGATAAAAAAAGGATTTTCTCTTCCCTAAGAGGACCCTTTTTCAAAATATTTTTGGGTAGTCATCTACCACATATGAAAATTGAATAATAAAGAAACCTTCAGAGAATAGATACACTTCATATTACTTTTTTTTTCAATTTGAAAAAGATTCTCTTTCGTACAATTCTAATATAGGTGTTGTGAATCATTTGCATGTGACTCACAAAATGAGAGAAGTTTTGTGACCGTTGTTCATATAAAATCTACCATTGTGACCTCTTGTGGCTTGGGATCATAAGGAAAACATGCACATTTAAAGTGCATACTAATAGAGGTCATTTCTTCCGCAACAAGTTTTGTTGTTTTTTCTTAACCCCTATATATTAATGACACTTATAGCTTCATAACCCTTTAGTAATTTTAAATATTGTAAAATTGATTGAAAATTATAGTAGCTAAAGTGGAGGGGTTTATTTGAGATCGTTATCCTTGAAATAAATAGCCTTTGAGGATGAAAACACACATTTTTCCCATCACTCCGTTTTCTAGGCACAACACGAAAATTAGAATAATGTCTTTGGATTTTTAAGACAATAGATAATGGTCATCTAGTTGGTTTCGTGCAGACAAAAAGTTATTGTCGTTCCACAAGGGATCCTATGCATGAGCTCTGGTTTTTCTTTTTTGTATTTACTATACAATAAAGAAAGTTCTACCCAAAATATTAAGGTTTTCCCTATGATAGACATGGAAATAATTTGAAAGCTTGCTTTGATTCCAAAAACCTCTCGAATTAAGGTCCCCTGTGATTAATCGTTAGAAATTTTTTTTTAAATAGTTTTTTTTGTTCAAATATTTTGTTAAAACAGAGCTTGGAATGCAACCCTCAGTTCTCAAAGGAAAGATTTTATTTTTGGCCTAAGTGATCTTGATTGAAATGTATTAACCAATTATCTACCTATGAGTACATCCAAGAATACTACTTTACCATACACCTAAGAACACATCTAAGACATTATTTTTTTGTGCTTGGACTATCATTTTCATCCCTAAAGAACAATTTGTGTTTTTCCATTGCTAATAGAAGTAGTCACATAGCTCTTGCCATATGAGCCATGTTGACACATTTTTCAAGAGTTCTTTATTTCTCGCTTTGCGTTCCTTTGAAAGATGGACTCAAACCACCAAAAATCTGGGCAACTTTCGTTTGCACTACCTTTGATCTACGACACTTTGTGATTGTCACTTCTCAAGGGAATCCTTCATTGTGCAAGGCAAGGGTTGTGTTGATTAGTTGGTGACTAGTAAACACCCCTAATATCTATCATGTTATTGGCCTTAATAGCTTTGTTCGAAGGCTTAGAAATTGACCTTTGCTGTATAGGAATGACCATAAATCTCTAGGATTTTTTTGCATTCACTCCTAAAAGTTCCCTCTATAGCTTGGGCTCATAAGAAAACATGCTCATTTAAAGTGCATGATAATAGAGTTGATTTCTTTGCAATAATTTTTTTGTGGTTTTACCTGGACCTCTTAATAAATGAAATTTACATTTCATAACTCTTTAGTAAAGTTTAATATATTGTAAACTTGGTGAAATTAAATTATAGTATTGGAGTGTTAAACTCTAATAATATGCACTTCAAAGACTTAATTATATTAGAAGGTCCCCTTCAATGGTCTTTTAGGGATGTCTTTGAGAAATTGGAATTCATGGGACACCTACCCTAGCTGTCAGATGTTTTCTTAACCCACATGTGTTTGTATGTGTATGTGTGTGTTAAAGGGGTCGCCAATATGAGGATGAGTTGCATTACCCTTGAGATGCATTATCTAGTCACTTCTAAATATGCACATTTCATATTGGGTTACTTATTACATGGATACGCATTTAGTTTGATCTCGTAAATATTTTTATTTTTCCCCACAATTTTTCACAACTCTATTGTAATTTTAACAATTTTCATTATAGAATAAAACCAATTTGTATGGTTAAATTGTATTGTACACATATTTTTTCATTTCCTCTGCGAAGGAGCCAAAAATTTCTTGGATAATGCTACAGTAGGATTGAATTCAAAAATTTAAATGGAAAATAGAAAGCTCGCATCATTTGGACATAGCTAACATAAGTGGCTCACAAGGCATGTTCGGATTTGCAAAGAAAAAGAATCAAGTGCCAAACATGCTATAGTAGTTTTGTTATTTATTATAACTTATTTTTTTAGATTTCTTGAATCTTGATACATTTTTTGGAATTTTTTTTGTGGCTTGTATCGATTCACAAATTATAAGTAAAATATTAGCATAATCATCCTTTTCCTACACACACGAAAGACCAATCTAGTCTAGGTAATATTGTATAGATGCCTCATATAATTTATAATATATTAGTTGCTTAGTATTTACATGAACCATATAAATGGTATTAAATTACATCTAATAAGGTATTGTTTTTATTATGTCCTTAGCATGCCATATTAAGAGTTATATTTTATAGCTAGATCATTTCATTTTTGTCATGGTGTTCAATATTTTATAGCTAAATCATTTTTCATGATTGAAGGATGGATATTTAATGATCATTGCGGTGAATGTGAGACTATCCTTAATTATAAATGTTAATAATAAATCATATCTAGGTATAGGCTTGCTTTCAACTGCAAGCAGCTTAGAGAGGAATACATAAAGAACTACTTGCCTCTCCCACTAAAACGGTGGGGAGAATGCTGGTCCCCTTACCTCCCCCACCCTAATGATAAAATGATAACCAAAATTGGCTCTTGCCAGTTTCATTCAATTCAAAACAACAGGTCAATTTTTTCAAGGGATAGCCAAGGCATAATTTTGATCCATTATCAAATCTTTCTCAACTTAAGGTAAGTTTTGTTATTATCCTTTATAATTATTTATTGATTTTTTGTTATTTGTATTCTTCCTTTTGGGAGGTAAATCCATATTGACCATGTTTGGAATCAATTGAATTTTTCCTTTCTTTTTAGGATTTGAAGATGAGCTTGCCTTAAAGCACTTCTTTTAGCTCGTGAGCACATACAATGGCTTACGGCTACAGAAACATTCTAAAGAATGCAGCTGACCACTTCCAACTTTACGTTGAACAAAGCATGTTGTCAATTCAACTTCTTTAGTCATAATGGAAAAAACACTTAGAAGTGAAAAGGAAGGTGAATTCACATTTGTTTTCCTCGATCATAGGTGAATTTCTAAAGATATAAAAATATTGGGTCTTAAAATATGTTGTTAAACTCTTATCTTTATAAATGTCTAGGAATATTTTCTTAATTATTATTTTTCTTTAACCATGAGTGTTTGAGATACTATTCTAGAATATATGTAAACATGTTTGCTGATTGATGTATAGCTTTGTCATTTTAGCTTAAGAAGCATGTCAATTTAGTGTATGTGTTTTCTAAAATATCATAGTTTATATAAACTTGGTTTAAAATCTTGTCATGTAATCTAGTGCCGGATACGAATCATGTTTGCCATGTTGAAACCTAGGTTCATTGGAATGATGACCTTGAGTTGAATGTCCACCATACAAACTAGGACCACCTGCACTTATTGCTATGTTTTATGTCAAGACTAACATACGAGAATGTAACCATGGAGGCCCATGGTAGTCCTTTTCAATGTAATTTATTAGAATACATGCCATGTCCACAAGTTTTTGTATTTAATCTCTACATCAGTAATGACATTCTTATTATGGTTACCATAAAAAATGGCATCATTCACATCATTTTGAATATTTCTACAAAGGTCAACATATTTTTTTCATTTCTAGCCTTTGTCACATTTGATAGGTTCTTGACTCAACTTTTCATGTAAAAAAATATTAAATTTAATAATAAATAGTCCTCTCTTTTCATGTGCTAATATTAGAATGAAATTTTATTAGAGGCATTGTTTTTTTGTTTGTTTTTGGTTAGAAAATGGTTTTTTGGTTTTATGTGACTTTCAATTTATTATATGTTGCATTTTGAGAAATGAAAATAATGCATGTGTGACATTTATCTTACAAAAATTGATGTTGAATGAGGGATACGAGTTTAACACGAGCTACGATTCCTTTGGTAAAGGAGAAAGAACTGTAATAAAAATATTCTTAATAATACATATAAAAAGTTTGAAAATAATTAATATATGGATTTTTTTATTTTGCAAATATGTTCTTTCTTCCAAGGAATATCATGAAAAAAATATTGATATTGTAGAAATTGTTTGAGGCTAAACAGAATTAAAATTTTTTTTGATGTCTGCTTTCCAGTTGATACCTTCTCATATGCCAAGAAGGATTTGTTTGTTGAGCACTTGTATCGATCCTTCATGAGCTTTCCCTTGATTTGGCACCTTATGTGTTGGCTTTGGTTGATTTCTATGGTATAAAGTGACAATCATGGCTATAAGCAGAAAATGGGTATGTTCACTTTAAAACTGATATTTTTTTATAAAAATTAACCTCGAACCTGCAGAGAGCGTAAAAAAGTTGCAAAAACCATATTTTTTAATATGAAGACAATGACCCATTTGAAATTTCATCTACGTATGGAGCACCAATAACATTATAGAACCATTTTTTTGGCCAATTGTTTTTTAACAAAAATCATAAAATTTCACATGTGGAGAAATGTCATAATCTCTAATAATGTTGTCCTCCTTGTAAGAACCTAAATAAGATGCTCAATAAAATTGCTCACCCACTGCCACATATTCTGCTCATCTTCTACATTCAATTTTTTCATGGAGCATGATGAACGATGTTGAAAACAAACTAATTAATTAAATTACATGGACCTCTTGGTGTTAAAGATTTACGTTCATAACTCTTTAGTAAAGTTTAATATATTGCTTAAACTTTGTGAAATTAAATTATAGTATTGGAGTGTTAATGCTATGACAGCCTTGCACTTTAAGACCTCATTATGTTAGAAGGTCCCTTAAATGTTCTTTTAAGGATGTCTTTGAGAAATTGGAATTTATGGGACACCTACCCTAGTAGTCAGGATGTTTTCTTGGCCATGTGTTTGTATGTGTATGTGTGTGTAAAGGGTCGCCAATATGAGGATGAGTTGCATTACCCTTGAGATGCATTATACTGTTCCTTCCAAATACGAACATTTAGATTGGGTTACTTGTTACATGGATGCCTTTAGTTTGATGTAAATATTTTTATTTTCTTCCCCAAATTTTCACAACTTTATTGTAATTTTGTAATTTTCATTATAGAATAAGACCAATTTGTATGGTTCTGGTGTATTGTACACACGGATTGTCATTTTCTGCAGAAGGATCAAGAATTCTTGGATAATGCTACAAGGTTAGTTAAAAATTTAAATGGAAAATAGGCTTAACATCATTTTGAGACATAGCTAACGCAAAGGTTGCTGCGAGGCATGTTCATATTTGAAAAGAAAAATAAGCAAGTGCCAAACATCATGTGTTTTATTATTTATTATAAACTTATTTTTTAAATTTCATGAATCTTAAAGTACATTTTAGAATTTTGTTGTGGCTTGTATCAGTTACAAATTGTTAGTAAAAATATTATAATCATCCTTTCCTACCACGAAATACCGAGGGCTAGTCTGGGTAATATTGTATATATGTTTCATATAATTTATAATCTATTAGTTGCTTCGTACATGAACCATAAATACATTATTAAATTAATATAATAAGGTATTTTTTTTCACCCTGTCCCTTAGCATGCAGTATTAAGATTTATATTTTATGGCCTAAATCATTTTCGTTTTTCATGGTGTTCGATATTTCCTTTTCATGATTGAAGGATGGAAATTTGTGGTCATTGCGGAACGTGAGACTATCCTTAATTATAAATGTTAATAATACATCATATCTGGGTATAGGCATGCTTTCAGCTGCGGAGGCTTGAAGGAGTGTCTAAAGCACGGGCAAACAAAAGCATCACTTGCCTCTAGATAGTGGGAGAATACGGTCCCCTTACCTCCCCGCTTAATAAAAGTAAAATGATAACCAAATTGGCTTTGTGATGATTTCATTCAATTCAAAACCTTTGGGCCAAATTTTTCCAAGGGCCATGAGGCATAATTTTGATCCATTATATGTCTTTCTCGGCTTAAGGGTAGGTTTTATTTATTATCCCTTATAATTATTTATTAATTTTTGTTACTTATTTACCCTTATTCTTCCTTTTTGGGAGGTAAATCATATTAAGTACATGGAAACAATTGAATTTTCATTTACTGTTGAGGATTTGAAAGATATGAGCTTTCCTTAAAGCACTTCTTTTTGGCTACGTATTTGTATGCAGGCAGGAAAAATTCTAAATAATCTGTTATGACTATGCAACTTTTTAGTGAACAAAGCATGTTTGTCGATTTCAGTTATAACTGGTCATAATGGAAGAAACACTTAGAAATGAAAAGGAGGGTTAATTCACATTAGTTTCCTCAATCATAGTGCATTTCATAAAATTATCTAAAAAATTAAGTGAGATTACAAAAATGTAGAGTGGTTAAACCACATCTTGTAAATATCTAGAATATTTGTAATTAGTTTTTTTTCTTTAACCATGAGTGTTTAAGATACTATTCTAGAATATATGTAAACATGTTTGTAGATTGATGTATAGCTTTTTGTCATTTTAGCTTAAGAAGCATGTCAATTTAGTGTATGTGTTTTCTAAAATGTCATATTTTTTTATAAACTTGGGCGAAAGTCTGCCATGTAATCTGCAGGATCTGAGACCATGTTTACCATGTTGAAGCCTAGGTTCACATTAAGATGATGACCTTGAATTGAAGATATATACCTTCATTCTGAGACATATGCTGTTACTATCTTTCATCATCAAGACTAACATCACGAGGACACATTGCCCATGAAAGGCACATGGTAGTCATGCAGTAGTTTATTAGAATACATGGCATGTCCACAGTGTATTTAATCTCTTGCATCCAATGTGGCCATTTATTATTATGGTTACCACATCCAAAAATGGCATCATTCACATCATTTTGAATATTTCTACAAGAAGCTCAACATAATTTTTCATGGTCTGCTTGTCACATTTGTTGGTTCTTGAAGCTCAAGCACTTTCACACCAACAAACAAATGAAATTCAAGCAATGACAAAAAAATAGTGCACTCATTTCATATCTTGATATTAGAATGATGTTTTATTAAGAGCATTGTTTGTTTGTTTGTTTAATTTGAAAAAGGTTTGTTCTTGGTTTTTATGTAGTTTAATTTATTATATGTTGCATGTTGAGAAATGGAAAAGAATAATTTTGTGAGATTTATCTTACAAAAAATTGATGTTGAATGAAAGGATACGAGAGTTTAACAGAAACTCTGAGTTCTCTTTGGTAAGCGAGGAAAAGAACATATTAAAAAAATATGTTATTAACACTGTCTTACAAGTTTGAAAATAAGTAATATATGATTTTTATTTGCAAATATGTTCTTCTTTCTACTAAGATATCACATTAGTAAATTATTGATATTGTAGAATTTTTTTGAGGACCACATTGAGGTCAACTTTTTTTATGTCTGCTTGATTGATACCTTCTCATATGCCAAAAGTTGAAAGCCTTTAAATTAAATATATTTACGAAACAAATCGGATTAAAATTTTATAGATACTTACGTATTAAAAAAAATGTTAATTCACTTCGATCAGTTTTTACTTGACTCTTTGTTGTGGGTAAGTTACAAAATGTGATTGGAAAAAAGATGGAATGCCATTGCAAGCATGTATTGGATATTATTCATTTGTTATTAGAGATCCTTCTTTGAGCCATAAAACTTTAAATCTTTCTAGTATGGATTCCTATGGTTTTTTGTGCGATTCTTTCACCTCATGGTTATTTTTTGTGCGTAAAATGTTTTTAGGAATGCAGAGCAAGGCTTGTTGGTGGATAGGTAATAATTGTTTTTATAATTGCGATGTCCATTCCATGATATCTCTTTATTGTTTGATTATATTTTGAATGTTTCTTTTGATTTTGTTTTTTTCTTTTAAAAAATGGAATTGAAAATATATTTAGTGTCATGTCATTTAAGCAATAGCCAAAACTTGAAGATGAAATTAGTATTACAATATTTATTGGAATCTATATAGCTATTTTGTGTTAAAATATTTTTCTGACTATTAGAAAATTTTACTTTCATGTTGTTATTTGACAACATGTTGTTTATATACTTGACCAAGTTCATGCATTAGGAAATGAAATGTTTTTACGAATAAAATGACAAGGTTAAACATCACACCTCGGATTATTTGTTTTTTTACAAGTTATCTACAACTTGAGATTTTTAGCATGTAACTTGGTTGGCATGATTTTGCCTACGTTTTCCCTGAAGGTTGGTAAGTTACTAGGGTGTTCTTTTCTATGGTGACATTTTATTTCTTTGTTTATACGAGTCAAATGGGCACATTATGGTGTACTATCTCTGGCCCAAGAGAAAACTTGTTTGAGTTTCTTTCTTATAAATGGCTTTGACATTGTTGATATTGGGGTATATATCGTATAAACATTTTTATGATCTTTACTTTAGTTTATATTATAGTGTTCATTGTCTTTTCGTATCCTTGCTGCATTGTATCTTCTTTGCTTTTAGAAAAAATTGTCTAGAGGTATTGATGGTAAGAAGTAGGAATTGAAAGAGAGGCAGTGTCGATGGAGCAAAAAAATGAGAGAGAGAGAGAATAATTGGTCTAATGATGCCCTTGGATCCAATATCGCATAAAACACACTAGATTGATGAGCAAGTATTCATAGTTGGTATAAGTTACTGGAAACACAATGATAATGTTTTGAAGTGATGGTATAATTTCGCTGTTCAAATTTTAGTCCAACCAATATTAAGTTTGAAACTCATATTATAATACCTAAACATTTCATATAATATAATTTATGTGGCTGAAATTATTTATAGTTTCACTTGATATTGTTTAATATTGTAATTACCATATCCAACTTGCACTTTGTATTAGATGAACATTCACATTGTATAAAATGTTTAAATTTAGTGGCAAAATCATCTTAATTAATTTATGTTGAATTAATAATAGATACATAAAATCAATCACAAACTATTTGAATTAGTAGTTTATATTGTTAATGATGGTATAAAATAAAATGAATATCTGTTATTTAGTCATTTATAATGATTATTAATGAAATTGAATGAAATGAATATAAACTAATAAATTAGTTGTTTATATTAGGTATATGAAACTGTAAAAAAGACAAATAATGTGAATGATAAATTCATGATTTACAAATCATGATTAAATTTTTTTCATATGTATCATTATTAGTAGCTAATTTAAAATCTCATATGTAATTAAAATTTATTCATATTTTTTTTCATTAATTGGTTTCAAATGATGACTAAATTTGCATCATATATGACTATTATTAACTAATTTATAGTATACATAACATGATCAACATTTTAAAATCATATTTCTATGGTCATTAATTTATTTTCGGTGATCATATAGTAATATATTTTTACAGTATATTTGGTCATTAGTTGTAGCAATTAATGTTTAAATCCAATAGCTAAGTTAATGACTAAATATACTACTAATGTTAAAAAAATTGAGACAACTAATAAATTAATAATCTAGAAACGACTAAAATTTGGTCGTGTTATAAGATAGTGTAAATTAGCTACTATTGATATTGAGCTTAAAATTAGTCTTTTTTTAGTAATAATTATCCATTTTGTACTAGTGTACGGAGACATATTTCAACAAGTTGTGAAACTCCAACCTTTCTTTCTTCCAAAGAAGGAACATGACTTGTGAATAAATTTTGTAATCTACTTTGAATTTGGTCCCATTTTTTGCCAATTTTTGATAGATAATCTCCTAATGGACAGTCTCCTCACCTTTATTATCAATCATTGGACTTAGATTGGGTATTTCCGTTTCCTTTTAAAATCTTTGTCACTTTGAAAGGTCAAAGGTAGAGAATGCCAAATAATACCCTTATGAAGGCCCAATGAAGCTTGTAAAATTCCTACAAAAACGTCTCGAGAGAAAACCAAATAGATATATAAGTATTGAATTTATTTTTGGTCACCTGCTCCCAATCTTGGAAGCTAGAATTGGTGATACAACTACCTGAATACCACTTTGAGGTGTTATTTTATACTCCCCAAATATATAATATAGTTGGCACAAAGTTAAAATAAAGTAAAATTATTGGAGGCTAATGTGGTTTCGGAAGATGACGAAAATCCCATGTCCATGGGTGATTAATACATAATCTGCTACCATTTCATCAGGTTGTTAATTGAGAAAATAAATCAATCAATAAGAATGCAATCTACTATATTTTTTCGAGTCTCTCTGAATTTCTTTTATATCCCCTTTTTTCGGTTATGCTTTCACCTTATTCTTGTCTAATTTTTCTATTACATCTTTCACATATTTCTCTTTGTAATTTTTTGATGCTTTTGAAGGTTCCCCTTGTTCTTGAATATTTCCTCTCTTTTTCTTCTTTGATGCATCCTTTTCTTTTACATAATATTCATAGTGATTCGATGCATCAAAGTTTACTAAATAAAAGCTCCTTCACATATAAACCCCCTATAGCACTTGTACATAAAGATATACATCATTCTACAGTGTGTATACAAAAAATTTCTATACCTCTCTTCAGAAATCACTCATTTGTTGTGCTACTCCAAAACTTGTATCAAGAGTATGTTGATCTTTGATATGCTTTAGCATAGGAAAAACAAATGCAATATTTTTACCTAAACATTTTTTTGCTAGCTTTGAGACATATATCCCACATCGGCCAAATAAAAGTAATTTTATTATTTATATATCTCAAGACTCATGGCATATGTGAATGCGTTAGAGCACTTGTATCGATCCTTCATGGGTTCTTCCCTTGATTTGGCACCTTATGTTGGATTTGGTTGATTTCAGGTATGTATAAAGTGACAATCATGGCTATAAGCGGAAAATGGGTATGTTCCTTACAACCAAATTTTTTTTAAAGCTAAAAATTAACCTCGAACTCGGAAACCACAAAAGGATTTTAAAGCCATATTTTTTAATATAGAACGGTAATGAAGCTGTCATCTATGTGTAGAGCACTAATAACATTGTAAAGTATTTTTTGGACAATTTTTTTTAACAAAATCATAAACTTTCACATGTGATATCATAATCTCTAATAATGTTACTCTCCTTGTAAGCACCCTAAATAAGATACTCAATAAATTTCTCACCCACCATATTTCCTCATCTTCTACATTCAATTTTTCATTGGTATGATAGGAAATGATCTTGAAAACAAACTAGCACCACTTTATAGCCATAAAAATCATTCAATATACATGGAAAATCATCACTATCACTTTTCGCCTAATTTTTTTTATTTGAACTTGTTTGAGAATTTTTTGGAAATCTATATGTGTAAAATTTAGATACAACACTATTGTTTCAATTTTCTAGAACAAACTCTATGCAAAAGCAAGCCATAAGATTTTAGAATGTCCCAAACAATATCAATACATTGGTGAATTGTATGATCGATGATAAACGATTATAACATTTTTAAGCTCACCAATTTCTTGTACTAAAGATACTTCTAACTATATGATTTTGGTGTCAATATTTTCTACATGGAATTGATTTTATTTGCAACAAATAAAGGCACATAAAATTCACAAGTATATAATAAATAGGAAGTTACCTAAAGTTAAAAGAAAATGAGGGAAAGTAGATGCGAAATTACATTAGCTACATTAAGGACCAATTCAAGAATAGTAGGAAACTTACCGAGATGAGTCTTGAGAATCGAAACCATTCTACCTAACGAAGGCTAAGATGAAAATTCTTGGATAGTCAACTCCACATTTCCATAGAAGCTTTTATAGCTCAAATATAGGATATAACAATATTTATCATATATTAAAGAAAATTCTAGTTTATATCTTCATCTTGGGAAGGATGTGATGAAGTGGTAGGTGGTATGACTTTTTTTTGAAAACTCAAGAGTAGCTTCGGAAAGCTTGTTATTATTTACGGAAGCATTCTTCTAAGGTTGCACTTCTATATTTTCTAAGTATAAAATAGGGATTACTAGGAGGTAATATCTTTCTCAACGAGTTTCTCCCTCACATATTTTTCATGCTAGTCCTTTGAGAGGGAGCATCACTTGTTTGGGGGCTCACTGCTGCCCTCATCACTATTACAGATAATATCCCAAAAGTAGAGAAACCGAATCACTAACAATTGTGTTTTCCTCTGTCAGAAGTCTAATTCCATCAATCTCTTGGTACGATCCTAAATGCTCTTTTCTCACAAGATTTCTATAACATCAATGACCATATGTTAATGTTTGTTTCCATTTAGGGGCATGCTTTCTCTAAATTTTATTCTTAGTGAAAGGTGTAGTAGTTATCCATTCCCAAATTCTCAATAGTGAATACAATATTAGATCTTTTTTTGCATCTTGTTTGGTTGATTAAAGTTCTCCTTAATAAATAGATTAAAAATACTTGTCCTTTGTATGACTGTTGAATTATTTGAGTTCAAGTACTTCATTGGTTGAAAAATTTAAATGATTTATCAAGTTTTCCATGTCAAAAGGATATTTCTATTTAGTTTTTAGTGGAAGAGGATCAAAAATTTTTACTGGTATATACTATGAGTCTTTTGAATATTCCGGTGATCGGCAATGACCCCAAATTGACCTTAAGTCATTTCCAATGGAAATTGATTCTTCAATATTAAAGGCAAATTTTCTTTTTTTACCTTCTTGAAAAAACAAAAAAAATGATAGTGGAGCAGAGGCAACGATATAATAATCTTTAATAATTGAATTGTGAGGTTGCACATCAGTAGGGAACTATTTTTTTAAATATTGAACCTTTCTTTATCCCCATCTTAATGTTTCTGAGTTAGTTAAGTAACATGGGTGGAGTTTTATCATCAACGAACTTTTCTAAGAATGATTGTTTAAACTCCCTTCAATTATGGATTTAATTTAGTGAAGTTTATGGTACCAAAATGATGCTCTACCTTCTAGAGAGTGTGTAAATAATTTACAAAACATCATCAAAACATACCTCCTAAATCCATAGATGAAAGTTAGAAGTCATCAATATGATCGGTGTCCTTCGCTTTCTTATCCCTATCATATTTTGTAAGAATGTTTTCCGTTACTTTGGTAAGAAATTAATATTTCTCGAAGAAAGGTCAACGCCCGGCCATCAATCCAATTGGTCATCGGCCATGTCTTTGTTCTCCTCCTCCTCCTCACTCTGCGTTTTTAAGACTCTTCTCCTTCACCAGTCAGTTTTCATTATGCTTTTTTTGCATAATCTCTTGGTGTTATTCATACAGGAAAAAAGTAATCCTCCCCATCTCCTTCAGGATCTTTACAACAGGGTGGTATAAGGCATCTCCGTGAATGGAGTGTTAAAGTGAGATAACCAAGTCCTCAAGAGTATCAATAAGAGAATCCCTCCCTTTGAAGAGACTAAAACACCATGGTGATTTGTATCTTGCTTTAGGTTCTTATGAAGAAGAATAGTTGTGACAAGAATTAATCCAAGATGATGGGGAGTGTTTCCCATATGATCGGGATCTCTACCTTTTCTACCTTCTTTCAAACCTATGTCCAAAGTTTCCATATTCATAATCCTCGTCTTTGGTTCCCGATCACGGGCCTGTCGTTATGGGCCCACCTATACAATCAACGAGAATTCAATTTAATTCAACATCCATACCTTGGGTTAACCTTGAGCATGTCCCGGGGGCGATCACCACATTCGATGGCCGACCTCACGATCACACGGTGTCGTCGATATCGCGGTCGCGGGTCCGCATTCGAAAGTTAGCCGCGCGATGGAGATTCGATGAGCGATTATCTCTCGCTTGGCTTAAGGCCACGTGGCGAGCTGTGACGGTAGCATCCAAATGGGGAATACAGCTTGCTGGCCTTAAAGGCGGTGCGGTAGAAACCGCTTGAGGCTTTTGTGAAGTGAGCGGCACGTGGGGTTAACACCAGGCCTAACGTAATTAGTTGTATTATGGCTCTAACCCACTAACTCAGGATTCAAACCTTGGAGCTGGCTCCATCGCTATAAACCCGATTTATTTCTAAGTGGGTCCCCTCTAGACAAGGTTCATAGCTCTTATAGGCAAAACTAGAATTTAAAGGTATGCCCTCTCTTAATGGCTAACGAGAACACGGCAAACACTAATCGATTACAACATCTGTCTTCAAGAAAACGAGTTTCAATTCTGAATTTAGACACTTTTTTAATACTCATGCTTATCACTTACTTGTCCTTCATCGAAAGGACGGAGGACTCATCGATTTCACTTAATCATTCACTTAGGATTTATATCCAAATTATACACGAGTTAAACACAACATGGCTTCTGGTAATTCTAAATCATGAACACACGGATACCTGAGAATCCACATAATCTACTTATATACAAACAGGAACCACAAACTAAGCATTTAGGCTGCCTTGAACGGAAGGTTCACCTCGGACATACATTGTGCTCACTCTATCTTTGTCTTCACATTACGGTTTCGGCTGCTTTAGAGGTTATGGGGTTGGTGAATCGATACAACTCTCTCTCTGAACTTCCTCAACGCACACAGCGAGATCTAATTATTGATCGATTTACATAAGTTTTAGCATAGTTTTCAATAAGAATTTAATTTACGCAGTATTCGCATACTCGGTCTCTTCGGTGATTCTGATCTTGAATTCGGGCTTGTTCGGTGCCCGCCAGTTCCGAGCACAAAATTTATGACCTCCTGGTCATATGTCTTCCTCTATGGCCATAGAGCAAGTCTAACCACATCATATGTGGAACTACTCTTCGTGATATTCCCATAGCAACATCTCTTGAACAATTCTCCATCCTCTCGCGAAATTTTCCTGCGCGGTACGCAGCAAAACCTGCGCAATAGCAGTCTCCTTGCTACCGGATGCCTCACAAGCTTCTCTCTTCGAGCTCTAGCTCTCGGCCTGTCTCTTCCAGCTTAGCTCTGTCGGACGTTGAGCACTCTGCTCTAGGTTGTTTGCAATATTCTCACCTTCCTCTTTGCTACCTTCATAATACCGAAAAGAAAATCCTATAGCTTACAAATTTTTATAGCGCCTCTTATTTAACATCTTTGCGAACTTCTTCCCCGCGTCATTTCCACCTTTCTGATACCACTTGATGGGGAGCGTTTCACTATTGCGGGATCCCTTTTTTGCCTTTTCAAGCCTGTGTCAAAGCTACCATATTCATAATCCTAAATCTTTGTTTCTCGATCCTGTGCCTATGGGTTATGGGCCCACCTATACAATCGACGAAATTCAATTTAATTCAACGTCCATGCCTTAGGTTTACCTTCGAGCATATGCGAGGGCGATGCTGGGTTCGATGGCCGGCCTCTGATCGGACGGCGTATGTCGTGTCATGCCTAAGTGCGGTCGATAGTTAACGCATGATGGAACTCGATGAGGGTGGTATCTCTCGACGCCCAGGCCACATGTCGGCTGTGGCATTGATCGTGTCCCGAATGGGGAACTCCAGAAACCTACAGTATAAAGGCGGTGCGATCAAAACCGCCGACTTTTGTACGATGGTAATGAGATTAACACGGGGCTAACGCAATTCGTTACTGTATTTTGCTTGACCTGCTCCAGGTTCAAACCTCGGAACTATGGCTCCATTAACTATAAACCTGATTTGTTCTAGGCGGGTCCCTCACTTTAGACAAGGTTCTGACTCTTACGGGCAAACGACATTTCGGTATGCCCTCTACCTCTGGCTAATATAACATAGCAAAAACTGTCCAAATTACCAACACTTATGTATTCAAGCAAACGGTTTCAATTCAAGATTTAGACATGCACGATATATTAATATCACTTGCGTCCTTCATCAAGAGACCGGACTCTATAATTTCCTTAATCATTCATAGGATTTATACGCACTCAAATTATACACGGGATTCAACACAACACTTAACTAGTAATTCTAAAATCACTTGAACACTGATTCGAACACACGGATACACGAGAAATCCACATAATCTACTTATATACAAAACCCGATTTAAAACTAAGGCATTTCGACCTTGAACGGAAGTTCACCTCGGGCTTCATTGTACTCACTGTCTGTCTTCGCACATTACATTTGCTTCTTTATAGAGGTTACGAGAGGTTAGTGAATCGGTAGAGTTCCATAATCTGAACTTCTCTAGCGACACTTTGTGGCAGATCTAATTATTGATGGGTTGTAAAGTTTTAGCATCGGACCTTTAATAAAAGTACTTTAGTTACATGACTATTAGCGCCACTGGATCTCATAGGGCATAGTTAGTCTTGAATTTGAACATACCTTCAGGATGCACCTGCATCACAAGAGCTCTAGAAAATCTACAAGTGATATGTTGAATGCATTCATTCCTTTATAAGTAACTTTGTATGCATCTTGTGCCTTGGTGTGTAATCTCTTTTCTCATGTATATAAGTTGGAGTTGGATACATGATGCACTTTCACAAAGGTTCTTTATGTAAATGTGGTAGTGTAGCCATAAAGTAACACTCACAACTTATAGCACCATATTTATTGACGGTGTTGGATTCGCCTTCCAATAATCATAGCATCTCAAATGTAGAAGTCCCAACTAGACCTCACATTGTTTGGAGTACAAGCCCCATTTGGGAAATAAAATCCATTATATATTATTAATAGCTTTCCTTGGACTGAAGTGAACAACATGAAAAGAACATATACTTTCAATATGGGCAAGTAATTATCCTTGTGATGTGTATTCAGTGAAAAAGGTGTTTAATGGTTCTTTCATGAAATGGGAAATAAAGTGAGTCCTTAAAACAAGAGCTATTATTATCCTAGTAAAAGCACACACAAATATTTGAAATAATCAATTGATTATGTTGATAGTTCAAAATAAAATAAAAACCATGAAAACAAGAGACACATAGTTTAAATCTCCATACTAAAGCCAAAGAAATAGTTTATTTTCATTAGTATATGTAGAAACATAAACATACATAATAATGAAAGAATATTTCACAATAATTCACGACATGCATGGAAGTGTGCCAACTCCAAAAGCTTGAATTATAAAGTGAAACTCCCAAGATACACCATTACAATGATACAACACTAGTTCCAATGATGGAATGTTTAAACAACTTCTTGCTTCTCAAAAGACTAATATTCTCTCTTGTACTAGTTTGAAAGCCAAGGTAGAAAAAATTGCTGGCAAGAGCTATGAGGGTGCATATATAACAAATGATTTGTCTTTCCACCTCTATTTGAATCTTGAGCTTCCCTCACAATGAAGAGCTCGATACTTTATCCAAAAATAGAAGTGATCGAAATGTTCCAAACCCGAGAACAACCGTAGAGCTTGTCGCCCGAGTTCGGTGCAATTTTGTTCGTGAAATCCAACTCAGAATGAAAGATTTCTTGTTTTCATTATTCATTTCCCAAATATGTGAATGAGCGAACAATGATATTTGATGACATAGTGATCCATTTATCACTCCACGTATGTCAAGGGAATATTTGTATTTATTAATGACATTATGACAAATCTGTGGAGTCGATTCGCTAGTGAACATTGGAAGTGAGGTACACATCTATTTCTGAGTTGAATAATAATTTTTTTGGGTTGGAGTAGTCCAAGCCAAAGTTGAAAGTATGGTGAGCAGAACTACCATGTACCCCTCTGGTGTGGACCATCAACCTTGGATAAATTACCAAATTTTGGATATATATATGTGTGTGTGTGTGTGTGTGTGTGTGTGTGTGTGTATGGAATATATTTTTATTTAACCTAGGGTTAAAATATTGGAGTTACATTGGAAAACCTATTCTATAACCTATGCTACCTAACTGGTGGATACATTTATATGTGGAAAAGATCTTATATACATATATATAAATGTGGTGGAATATATTTTTATTTAACCCAAGGTTAAAATATTGGAGTTACATTGGAAAACCTATTCTATAACCTATGCTACCTAACTGGTGGATACATTTATATTTGGAAAAGATATTTATTATGGTGGACAAACATCTATCTCTTGGTGGACAAGCTTTAAGTTGGCAGAGCTTCTACATATGGTGGGAGGCCACTACATATAGCAAACATGCTAGCTTTGGCGGAGAGACATGATATGGGCGGTGGACATATGAGTTTAACTAAAGTTTATAAATTTTGATTTGTTGTTTGAACGGTGTATTAATGGTGCGGGAGTCGAATCGAACCCACAACCACTTACTGTGCTACGCCCATGCCTTACCGCTATGCTCCTTGATGGGTCTTAACCCACTTGTAGTTCTTATTTATATTGCATTCTCATCCCTTAACAACGGGGATGCAGAGGGAGTCCGACCCCTCTAATGGCTCTTCATCAAAATAACCATGGCGCAGGAACCAACGAGCGCGAGTTGTAGACCATCAGTGTTCTTTATTATTGCAATCGTCCATGATTAACTCCTAATATAATCCACCCATAAACAAAAGGATAACATGCGATTAATGATGTGTATCTAAATAAGCCATGTTAGCTTGTATGTTAATCCACTATTAGACGGCGATCGACTTGGCGAATTTGTACTTAGGCGAGAAAATCTAAATTTAGCGGGGGTTAGCTAGATATTTTTTGATTTGAGGAGAAATAGTAGAAATTTGTTTTTTCTATAGCGAGCCAATTTTCCACCAATTTTGGCTGAGGAAGAGTCATTCTTACTGGTATATTTTGATGTTTTGGAGCCATTGGAGCGGTTAGAGCAATAGGAGGCTATGAAAGCAACATTTTCAAAATTGAAGCTAATAAAAAGGTTCATGCCATGGAAAGTTTGGACCAAGGAGATGTAGCCCATGAGGGTGAACTCCAGCCTACAACAAAATAATGTGTTATTGATTCAGTTTTCCATGGTTTTGTGTTTATATGTTGTTGTTCAACATTTATTTTACATTCTTTTATGTTCATGAAATCAACTTAATCTCCACAATTTTTTTTGTTTATAAATCACAAGCACTTCCTAAACCTTTTACAAGAAGAAAACACCAAAAATTTTATTATAAATCTGAAATTGATATTATCACAACAATAACTAACAATCAAATTCATATCAAGATGGTATCGGATCAAAGGTTATTTTCTTTTGCTTGATATTTTGCAAGAAGAGGGTTTTAATAGTTGCGGTTCTTTGTAGTGCTTACAAGGTGAAGTTGTAGAGAGGAGAAGGAAGTTATTTGGTTGCTAGTCCTGAGGTTAGGTCGAGAAGAAGGAGAGATGAGAAGAATCACGTGCAAAGAAGGTTCACCTCTTAGTTGCACTTGAAGCACCTCAAGTTCTATCTCCGGAAGTTAATATTGAAGAGGTACAAAATTTTTCAAGAAGGTAGCAGGGATTGGTAAGAAAAGGTACAAGCATGGAGAAGTTGAGCTTGAATCTTAAGCCATCATGTTGGAGATGTTGGAGATACTCAAATACATTCAAAATATGAATATGTCAAGAGAGACTTCAATGACATTAAGAGGATGGTTAAAATCATTTTTGATGCATTCAACTGCGGAGAAGAGTGGGAGAAGGTTCTAAGCCTCCACGTGGAGAAGGAACTTGGATGATAAGAAGGATGAAGATGAAGTTTAGAAGGAAATTGGAGGAAATCACCTCCATGTCACCATCCTCATCCTCATCATCTTCATCAAGCATCATTTTTCACTTCCACAACAAAAACCACCACACTCATTCCAAAACCCCCGAAAGGAAAAACTCCCTTCTCAAGTGGACATTAATTTTGAACTTCCCATATGCAATAATTAATTAAATGTAGAGAAGTTGGACAATTGGATCCTTCAATTGAGTATCTTGCGGAAATTCGAGAATCTACAAGGGTGACACTAAATATCCAGTTGGCTTCATTGAGGCTAGGAAAGGAGCAACACTATTTTGGGTAGGAAGAAAAGACTCGAAGGAAATGTGAATCCATGGTAGAATATCCATTTCTTGGTTGATTGTTCTTCCATTAAAGAAATTTTATCCATTAGCCTATATTAAAGAAAATAAATTATGATTTGGAAAAACTTTAGGCAACTCAAAGGGTAAACGGTTCAAGAGTATACAGGGATTTTTAGAAAGAGTGCTTTGTTGTTAGAGTAAACTTGAATTCCCAAGACACACATCTTGAAATACATTGGGGATTTACATTTCTATTTGAAACGTATATCATATGTTTAATACAAGAAAAAAATTATACTTCTGAAGTATGTGTGCAAGCGTGAATATTGAGCAAGGGGAAAGAACATTTAAAGAAAGGGTAGTAATAAGAAGCCATTCAAGGGTAAGGAAAAGAGAAGGAGGGAAATGAGAGGAAGAAGAATGCAATCATTAAGAAAGAAGGAGAAAACTGCATGCTGCAAAAATTTGTTTAAAAGAAGGGCATGATGAAGCCCACTATTGGAAAAATACATCTCGAACTAAGGCCTAAGAAACCAAACAACAAGGGGAAACAAAAGATGTTCTGGTGCTGATGTAAAGAAGGATGGGACTTGGCACATGTGCATAGATTTATGTGCCTTGAATAAAATCATGGTAAAGAATCGCTATCACTCCCATGCATTGATAGTTTTTCTTTATCGATTAAGGTATTCAAAGTATTTCACTAAGCTAGACTTATAGAAAGTGGTTATCATGAGTTAGAATAGCATAGGAGGACATTTTGAAAAGCGTTAAAACTAGACAAGGATTTGTTTGAGTGGCTAAATTTATTCCATTCGTTCTAACAGAGATGCTCATATACTTTCATGAGAGTTATAAATGATGTTCTAAGACCCATTTCTAGATGGTCGTCATTGTTTACCTGAATTATATTTTATATTGACAAATCAAGAGATTAACATGGCATGCATGTGAACAGGTATAATGTCTTCAGAAGAAAAGAAGTTATTTTTAAAGATATCGGTGTAGGTTTGGAAAGAGACTTGTTTTAGTATATTTGGGGAAACATTGTTAGAGGACGTGAGTTGATGATACACCCTTCAAAGTAAGAGGGGTCATTATGGTTACAATCCCAATAAATTCTACGAGGTAAGAAGCTTTCTTGGGGCAACAGAGTATTGGAGGAAATCATTGCTAATTTGTCTTCCATTAGAAACAAGTACATGCATTGACAAGCGTCGAGGTATTCCATTGGAGAGATATGCAAAAAAAAAAGTTGATGCTTTAAAACAAAATATCGAGTTCATCAGCATTATTGAATCTTTCGGATGTAGATAGACATTTGAAGTCAAACGGATACGAGTGATTACAACACGGGAGTGGTTCTCATGTATGGTAATACTATTCCATTTCGACATAAAAAATTTAATGGATTTTTGACTAACTATCCCACCTATGAAAAGTTATATGTATTGGTAAAAAGAATAACAAAAGAAATGGAAGCACTATTTGATGGGGAAAAGAGATCATTATACATACCGACAAATAGCCGATGATATATGCTTACAATCACGAGTCAATTGCAACTGGCATCAAGACATTTCAGATGGATTAAGATTTCTACAACAATTTCATTTTCTTATGAGTATAAAATGGGAATCTACAATAAGGTGGTGATATTCTCTCTGGGCTGTTGCCATTTAATCCTATTATACTCAAGTAAAATTCGGTTATGCATGAAAGTTACATGGAGACAATATGCATATGAAAGTGATTTTCAAGATGTGTATGAAAGCTTGAGTCAAAACCAAATTCTGAAGAGTTAGATTATGTATCCATAAATTTTATTGTATCCTTGAAATTTACGTATATATGGGATAAAGAAAACAATATCATAAGAGAGGCGCAAACTTCATTGATTGGACATTTGGTGCAAGCGATATGGTAGCTAATATCGGCTCATTGTTATTAGACATGCGTGATTGATAATGCATCCCATTTTATTAGAGGATGTTCTTTGTGTGAAATAAGTAAGCCTATGTTGTAACCTTTACATAACCCTCCAAAAAAGACTACCCTTTTAAAATTTTGGGGCCCCTTAGAACTAAAGAGAAATTGCTAAGTCACTAGAAAATTGTAAAAGTGAGCATGTGAAAATTGCGACCTTGCGACCTGGCGACCCTCGGAGTCGGCCAGTGCATGAGTCCCCCGTACATAAACTCATGAAAGCGCGACCTCGCGACCTAGCGACCAGTCGCCCGGTCGCTGAGTCGCGGTCGATGCATTTACGAAATCGCGACTTCGCGACCTTGCCGTGGCCGACCTCGAGGTCGCCGAGTCGCTAGGTGCAATTACGTCATTTTCGTGAGGCTTAGCGACCTTGCGACCCCGGCGACCCCGGGTCGCCGGTCGCAAGGTCGCCCGATCACTCGTACCAGGTACGATGAATACGCGACCCGGCGACCCCCGCAAGCGGCGCACGTGCGACTTCCTATAAAAGGGGGTCGCGAGGTCGCATTATTCACATTCGGCGGTGTGAAACGCCTCGACGGCTCAGGCGGCGAGTTTTCCAGGGTAAGTTGCTATTTCTTCCTCTTTGTTTCATTCTAATGTTTTTCTTACTAAACCCATCTCCCCTTGTAGCCTATAAATTGTCTTTTGACCATGATTTAATGTTTTAAGAGATTTTTAGTTAACATATTGCATAAATTACAGAAACCCTCTCTTGTTTGCCTTTTCACCCATGGCATCGGCCCCTTTTTTAAAATCATGCCATAGCTCTCCACAGCCTAGAAACCTGCATGGAATTCCCAAGAGAAAGGGGGCAAAAGGGTTCAAGGGCCGCGCGCACCAAACCCTGAGCGACTAGGCGTCTGGGCACGCGACCGACCTAGTCGCGAGGTCGCCAATGCATTTTCTCGATTTTGAAGGAGTGCGACACCGACCGGCGACCTAGTCGCCGGGTGTGGTCCCCACTCTCTTTGTTTTGTCTGGATGCGCGACCTAGCGACCCGGCGGCTGCGGTCGCCGGTCGCCGAGTCGCGAATCGCACCGAGAACACGTTTGTGTGATGCGCGACCCGACGACTCACGATCCCGAGTTTGCTTTAACACATTTAGGTTTTTGTCAACTTTGAATTGTTCGATTTTTATTCACCATGACGTTCTTATCGTGGGACTCTTTTACGGTTGGCGGTGTGAATATGAAGTGCATACTGTGCTCTCGGTTAGTGACATGGCGCCCCGCGGTCTGGGAGAAAGGACAAGGGAACGCGGCGGAAGGGCGATGAGTGAGAGTGGTGGTGTCCCCACCCCCAATATTCGAGATACATTATGTACTTTTCGAAAGACGACGACGCAGGGTGGTGCCCGGATTTCATCGGGGGTTGCTTGGTTTCGGAAAGGAGTCCGGGAAGACATCGGACGGAAAATATGCTTGGCGGTGAAAGGTCCAAACTACATACGGCGGGGGCACATCCGGCCATATTCCCCGTGTCCCAGAATCCTGGGGCGGATATGCAAAAGACGGACAGAGAAATTTGTGATCGAGAGATCGTGAGCGAGCTCACTACGGCCCAGTGAGCTCGGATACACCTTTATTGTTACTGCCGCCCAAACCGACACTTTATAGAATGGTGCTACTCACTTTGTCGATCCGATCGTCGATACTGGTAAGCAATGGTGGGAGGAGTGAGAAGTTTCAAAGTGAAAAAGAACCGAGAATACCCCGGTGGCAAGCCTAAGAAAAGTCTATAAATTGGTTGTTGCGCCATGCTCTGGACTTTACGGGCAGGCCCATCGCCTCAACGACGGTTGAGCCACCATTATGGAATGTGACAACACGGGGGGACCCGTTTTTAACGGCGAGACGACATGCGGTGACGTCGGCAGTTCTTTGAACTTTGGTCAGCTCAGGACGAAGGAATGCTGCCCCGAATTTTACATGGCTTCATACCTACTAAGGTGCGGTGTGCGCCGAGTGAGTTTGACGAGGCACAACGGGACCCCAAGGCCACGCGCGCAATCCATCTACAACCAATGTTACGGGAGTCTAAATACAAACGGGACCTAGATCGGATCTCCCAAATATTTGTTCCGCTCTTATGCAGGCATTTATTTGGCCAAGACGCCTGCATGTCATGGCGGGCCAAGGAGACCTGGTTAAAGTGGCGCAACGGGTTCCTTTCACGAGTACACCTTCAGCAGGAGTCTTTGGAACCTACAAGGCGCCACATGTTATGCCTCGTTTCGTGACGGACAAAATGCTGATGCGGGGAGGTGTGTGCTTTCGAGATGTCACATGGTTTCTCCAACATCTTGTCTAAGGAAAAAAAGAAGCCATGGCCTCACCCCCTCACTATTGGTGCATTCACGATTAAAGACTTCAAGGAGGTGCTAGCGAACGGACGCAGTGAGAAGTTATCGGTGGGGACGAGTCGGGCTGCAGAAACTATGACCGATTGGTCACACGAACAACGCCTTGGGAAGCCAACCTCGGAGTGGACTTATCGACATCTCGAACGCCCGGCAGAAGATGAAAGGCTGGTATAATCTTTGGAAAAGGCAGGCTGCTGGGGGTTGGCCGTGGTCGAGGAAGACTTGGATGATCGGAACTTGGAAGACGAGAAGACGTCGGTTAGGAGCTTCTTCTTCATCCATGCTCCGAAATCCGAATCAACACGGGGTCAACGCCATGGCCAAGCAAAAGGAGGCGAAGCCGAAGCCCCAACAGGGGAAAGGGAGAGAGGCTGAGGAAGATGAGGAGGCGCGCGCCAGTACAAGCTGCCGGCCACAAAAGGAAGACGCAGCCGAGACGGGGAAAGAAAAAGAAGACAAAGAGGCACAATTTGCGGCGGAACGAGCGCTTGGCGGAGTTGGACCAAGGCGGTCGAACGCCAAAAGAAAGCCGAGGCGGTACTGCTGCGAGTGAGCAAGGGAAGAAGAGGCCGAAATAGAGCGACGCGGGGGAGGTGAACGACTTAAAGGAAAGCCGAACGGGCGGTGCGGCCCCGAGCAAAGAAGGGCGAGATAGACGGCGGGGCCCGAACGGCGGAGGAAGGAAGAGGAAGAGAAAGAACACGGAGGAAAGAAGATGACACGCTAGATGATCTTGAAGTAACTCCTCTCTCGACGTACCTTTGGAGCCCGTACACAACTCTGCGATGTTAGATCGCCCCCGAGGGACGGGGAAGAAGATGTGTTCGACACAGAAAGCGGACCTCCTTTGATCAATTTTCGTTCAGATCCGTCCCGGAGGAGGTCGTTGGCACATGGTCCCTGCGTGTCTAACGATGTCCACGGGTAAGGATATAGTTTTGGATACCGGAACTAATCCCGATAATGATAGCGTGGCCAAATCTTTGTATTCAGGCTACGAGAAAAAAATGTAACTAGGATGAGTAGAGAAATAGTAGCTCTACAAACGTGAGACTACACAACGACGAGCAACGAAAAGATGGCGAGAGCGAGGAGAGAGCGGCTTGTGCAAGCGGAAGTCCGGCCAACCGACGGGCTGCGCGGCCAAATGAAGTCTCACTTGCCATTTTCAAGGAGTGTGAGGTGTTGGAGATGACTATGAGACGGTATATAGTGAGATGTTCACCATCGAGCAGCAGTCGCTCCTGGAAAAGAGCACGAATGGAAACCGGGGAAAAGACAAGATCGGCCTAGAAAGGCTTCCACGGGCTTTGGACGGGATGATGGGTTGGACGACCCGATGCCTAGGAGCACCGAGGCCACTGAAGGGAGGCCCGGATCCCGCACGCGAGGATGCGCGCTCCGCCGCAACGATACAGTACGGAAAAATTGACTAAAGACACCGGACAAAGTGATGATATAGTAGGTATGCGATTAGTGGTATCGACTCGATACCTCTGTTGCACCACATCCCCATCGCTTGGAGCATTAGAGGAAGAAGAGCACCGAGACAAGTAAACCAAGATATTCAAACATTCTTACAACCCATCAAGCGAGGCCGCGGCTGATGCGGAGCCACTCAGCATCTCAAGAGCATCTTAGTCAATTCTGCGCTCCAACGCGGATTTATACCTGGCACGTCGCTCTCGAATCGAGATTGGACAAAGAGGGAGACCCTAGTACCGAACGCTTTGGAATGCGCGTATAGGTTGAAAGGAAGTGCCACCGTGTCCCCATAGCACGGTACCAAGCATGGCGGGACTTCCTTGGGAACAACGAGTTGACATTGAGTTCGCGTCCGGCGACAAATCTTGAAGCGGCCAGCGAAGAACCGGGTCGCGAGAATCGCAGCAACGGGACGGTCGCGGTCGCATCATCTACCGGAGTCGCGAGAAGGAGTTGAGTGCAAGGTAGCCCAAAGTCAAGAAGGCGAGAACGGTCAAGGAAGCCTTGGAGACAATTTTGGCATTATAAATACTCCTACGGGACATTGTACAAAGGGCTTTTCTTTTGGGAAACGGAAGGCTACAAGCATTGTATTTAAAAGATACGACACTTGAGCATATGAATATAGAATCTTGTTGAAATACCTACAGACCCTTGATGTGTTTGCTTCTTGAACCTTTTTATGTATTTCTTTCAACAGTTTCGAATATCCTATGATTATTGAATGCATAATTACTGATATAAATATCACTGTTTCATGGCTATCCATTATTGTATTAATGATGTTAATCTTATTATACGATTGTAATATTAATAAATGTTAATAAACTAGATTGTTAGCATTTCGTTTGTCTTTCGGGAAGTGCGGTATCTTATCATCAAGAACTATTTTTTGTTGATCAGACCACTTTGGCACAAGCAATTACCCCACAAAGATGTGTTGCTAATGACATCTCTTGAGGTGTATGTGCTTTATCTATAATCTTGCTACACATAGTGTTTAATTCACATGTTTAAACACGTTAATCTCGTATTCTATCGGGTGAATAAGTGTATGTTCGCGGGTTCAAGCGGTTCTTTTGAGGCCAGAAAAGTCATCTTAAGTGGTGGCCAGGACCCACACTCGGACGGGATCCCTACTCCAAACGGTTTAAGGTCTAATTGGGACTTTCTGCGGGAGATCCCCTCTTTGTTGGCAGACTCGGTGCAAAGTCCAACGGAATTGGCGCTAGAGAAGGAGACGATGGCGACCTCCCGACACACAACAAACATCCCATCACAAACCCCCCAAGGGAAGATTACAAACGATGAAACTAACCCTCCTCTTCGAGAAGATATTCCGGGGAGAAGACTTGATAATATGAAATCACTAGGGAGCGGTATTTGAGAGCCTTACGCCCAGCGCCGAGATCTTGTCAACCGATTCACGGTTCACTCAATCTGGAGCCTTACCCCATGCAGGACTCAGCGAAGACACTAACGGGGCCATTGCAAGTACTATACCCGAGCTCATAAACCTCATGTTGGAAGACCTCGCACACGGCTGATGAGAAGCTGATGTTCTCCAAGAGGGTGAAGGTTTGCGACCTTGGGTCCTTTCCACAACTTCCGGCCTAACCAGCCGCGACCGACAACAACCGGGCACAACGCCCACCCGGGGATGGTGAAGGGCGAGGGGGCGAGAGGCCGAGGAAATATAGACGGGGGAAATAGAGCCCGTGGGGAAATGAAGGAGATGGGGAATAGGCGGGGGGGGGGGGGAAGGGGGGGGGGGGGATAGAGGGGGGGGGGGGGAGCCAAGGGAAGGCCAAAAAAAATCTCCCACGAGCACGGCCCCCCCCGGCCCGGTGGGACGCTCCTGTAAACAACTTGGGATATCTTAGAGATTTTACGAACCGTGGGGGAGCACGGGCAGGCACTCCCGTCACGAGTCGAAGCATCGATTCGAGTTCGGAAGGAGAATACGGAGCATCGGTTTTAGGCAACACCCGGCGAGCGAGAAGAATACGACCCCTGGCACCGGATGGCTCAAATCCCCATTAAACCTTTGGGCAGCTCCCAAGATTTGCCTAGGCATCGGAGAAGCATCTGCCCAAGTTCGACCACGAAGGGTACACGGCTAGAAGATCATATTAGCGGTTCTGTTTGTCTCGCAAATCATGAGGTACGGTCAGGTGATGTCGCATGTGTTGTTCCCCATACCCTCGAAAGCAGGCGGCCACTTGTGCCGCTCTCTCCCCGGTGCCTCCATCACTTCATGGGAGCAATTCCGTCGCATTTTCTGCATAAGTTTTCGGAAGATAAAACTCCTTCTATGCTTCTAGCGAGCTAAGCACCATCAAGTGTCAAAAAAGGAGAAAGGTGAAGGACTTCAACCAACGCTTCGCTACCATCTTGCGGAGAAATTTCCTCCAACTTAGCATTGGATGACTCGATCACCATTGACTACTACACCAAAACGCGAGAGATATTGCGGGTTTATAGTGAAACGGGAAGCCCGTGCTAACCTTGCGGCTAATTATGAGGCCCCGCTCTCGGCGTGGAAAAGGACATGCTTTCGATAGGAGCCATCGATCATGAAGGACGAGATGATAACAAACCCAACACGAAAAGAGGTCGGGTCCTCCTCCTAAGACTGCGATAGGGATAGAGATACTCTTGATTTTGAAAAACGCAGCGCGCCAAGCATTTAACGAATGAAGTCGACCTCGGGGAGAAAGGCGCGAAGCCACGACTAGTAGTAGACCACCCTAAACCTTTTTCGGAAAAAGTAATCTCAATACTGGCGAATATCGGGTCAACACAAGCTCTTGCTCCCCAAATGTGGAAGAGATAGGGAAAGATAATTTACGATTTCTTTTCACCAAGCTGCCCATTCCGAGAAAACATGCCCTCGATGGATTGGTAGCATGACGAGCGGTGGTTAATCGGCTTTTAGATGATCTAGCTCCGGGGGATGTGACGGAGAGTGAGTTTTCGAGAGATCATGATGAAAATGTCCTCAAATGAAGAACCGGGATCATATCCTTGCTTTGAGCGTAATTCGAGGTGGAGAAAACCTTCTCTATCGATATTTACATGGCGGACATTCCCAAGGATCGGCCCGTGCGGAATTATGGCCTCGAAGCAAAGGACACGCTTCCGGCTTGGTCTTATGAAGACAAGGGCTTTCCCTAGGGAAGATCCGCACTGAGACGGAAAACAATCGGCTCCGGAAGAAGCCTCGCAACACTGCCGAGCAGGTCAAAGAAGGAAAAGAGCTTGTGCGGAGTCTCTGAGACTTCCGCCGGCCTCGCCCTCGCGGAGACCCGGTTACCAACATTGTTGAGGGATATGGGGGAAAACAGAGCAAACATTTCTCTGAGTTGGCTCGCATTATAATGAAAAGGGCTTATTCTTCGGGCTTTAGCAAATGCGTACGTGCCGGGCGCGGGCAATACGTACGCGCGAGCCGGATCGGATGTTCAATCCATGAGCAGGCATGTCTGGCCTCGCTCACAGAGGGTCCTTACCGTTCCTTTGTCGCCGAGGATGTTCCCAGCAGTGTCCCCAGCACGTAGTCGACTCGGTGCCTTACCAAACGTCATGCCTTATGCGTACTGGCAAAAGAGCAACATTCTTGGAAAGGCGGTCCCAAAAATCATACAACAAGTGGTCATAGTGCCTGCACGAAATTCAGACAATGTCATCATAAACGTCATCGGACTCTGGGGTCCCATCGATTGTGTGTGGGCCGCCATGGTCGATTGATATTCCAGAAGCATACGGCCTGTTACTTAGGTGAGGTAGTCCCGACGGGTACCACGAATGTAGCCTATAGTGGTCCCATTTGTGGCTTCCTTACAAGGGCGGAATAATCAAATCGAGGGTAGAAAGTGAGCCTTACATGAAACACACGAGTCAACCCGGTCTGGACGCCATTAATGAACCCATCGACTTTGCACGAGAAGAGCTTAGCATGTGTTTTCTAGGTGATATTTGGATACTCCCAAACCCAGTCTCTCTGAACCCCGAGTTCAATGGTAACTTTTGTCTTTGAAGACAAGTAATCTGTTTCCCTTAAAACTCATTTATTTAAGTATACTGAAGAACTGAAGAAAGTGACCTATATGGACCCTTAATATTCATAATGAGGATCCAGACTAATGGCAGGCTTCGTCTTTGTTCTGCCTTTTATGGCCTTTAAGAATAGTACGATCTCATGCGGCTAGAGTTTCGGTGCACCAACAACTCTGTTAGTCAAATTTGCTAATCCTCAGGACCAAAAAATATGGACTTGAAGGTAAAATGTTTACCATGTCATTAGATTAAGATCATCACATGGAAGTGCAACACTATTCATTTGTTTATCTCCACATGTTTAAAGGCGTATCAACTGAGAGGTATGAGCGTTTGATTTACGGTTTTGATGCATTTGGCATAAAATCTGTCCTTAGGATGCACAACGCGCGTGAATATAGCCAATATTCCTTGCTAGATTCACGCCTTTGAGGACGGATTTCTTTATTAAGAAGTATATGTAGGCCTATTTTGAATATCTTCTATTCTGCATGTTCAGCAGTGATCCTTGATTTTGATTTATGTGTGCAACGCTGAAGTGTTTTCAAGCATGACAGTACAGTGAAGAAAAGACATGGCGTGCGTTACGGAAAAGGAATGAGAACACGGAGAAAGTGCTAATGCCCAAGGGTGGTATCATTAGAAAAGATGTTTGATCTGCAAAACATTCCATGACCTCAGAACACAAATGCAAAGTTCCCTTGGCTCATCGGCAAGTCCAACTTGGGGTGTGGATGAGGCCCTAGTTCTTCATGGCAAGGCCTTAGTGATGAAGAGCCACGGGCTTTCACCCGGCTATTCGGAAGTATCGTGATGTATTTTGGGCATTATGAAGAATCACATTACCTGCGATATAGTATCATTCAACCCATCTGTAATACCCATGAGAGAAGGGGTTAAACCCTTCCATGAAGCCTAAGGGGGGGGAAAAATACATCCCATTTCTGAATGACAGTTCTAAAGAACTTAAAAACTTTGAATGCTCGCATCATTTGCAAGTTGATATCCACATTAATTATTAGTCCCATTTTTACAATGCGAAAAGAAGTGAAGGTGAAATTAGCTTGTGTGTGAATTTCCGCAATGCTAGATGAGTCCTCAAACAAAGACAACTTCCCGGTGCCACCCATGGAACGAGGATATTACAGCGTGTCTGAGATCGAGATGTTCTCCCTATTGAATGACTTCTCTAGGCTATAACCCAGTATTGGTATTTGAACGACGGATTGAAAACCACATTAGGACAAATGGGGGACAACACAGCACCGGACGCACGCTGCCACGGACCGTTGATGCGAGGCCACCTTCCGACGAACTATGGACTGGCCTTAAACGGTCTAGCCAGTGAGAGCGTGGTGGTTTATTGAAGCGATATTCTGTATTTTCAAAATGCGGGGGCGACCATTTACGCCACCTTAGACAAATCTTCGATAGATGCGGAAGATGAGTATCACTCAATCCTAAAAGGCGTTTCTTGCTGGCAGGAGGAAGGCCGCTAGGCCACATTCATCACCTCATGAGACATTGTGGTTGATCGGAACGGGCTAAAGCCATTGCTCGGTTATTTGAAGCAACAGAAAGCAATGCAATCCTTCTTGAGGAAAGTTAATTTTTAATAGTAATTCATTTCAGGTTGTGATTGTGGGCATTGTGAGGGGAATGATTAAGAAGAATGCGCATTCAAATGAGGTCCAGAAGAGAAAGAGGCTTTGAAAAAATCAAAAGAATATAAATTTGAAACCCCTTCCCTCAAAGCCCGGATCTTGATGACTTCATCCTGTACGATTAAACGGATTTTCATAAACACGCTGTCCTCACAGAAGATATTAATAACGATGAACGGCCCATTTCTTTTATGAAACATAGGTCCTAAGGGGCACAATTAAACTATCTAAAATTAATGACAAGCCTATGTGGTTTATAAGGCGATGAAACATTTTAGGCCTTACATCTTGAAAAGTCACGTCACGGTTTTGTACCACACACGCAGTTAAACCATCTTCGTACAGCGGGAACTAGGCGAAAATAGAACCAATGGATAACATGGCTGAGTGATTGAGACAAACTGTTTATCACCGTCAAAGGACGGGAGCTTATGTCAAATAATAGCGAGAGAGAAATCTCGTCTATATAGCAGATGGAAAGAATGTGGGAACGAAATGGAAAGCGTAACGCGGAGCGACCATGTGCTGACAAAATAGCCACTTCCTTGGTATTCGACATTTCAAGATATCGGCCCAAGGCACGATGGACCACATGTTCTTCTTGCCCAGAGACGAGGAAGCGCGCAAGCGAATTAAACGCATCTCACCAGCGGTCCAAGGTAAGTTATTCAAGAAGCACCCCGATGGGTCTGCTCGGCCCTTAGGCCCGGCGACGCAAAAAAAATCTTAACGGGGTTGCATGACGGACCAGGCAGGTCATTTTCGGGATACCCCCTTGCGCAGATGAAAATGCGTGCGGGGTCTTCGTGGCCTACTCTTTTCAGAGACGCGCATGCATATGTCTGCAGAAATGCCATTGAGTGCAGAAGGTGTGACAGAAAGCACGCGCTGCGCACCACTACTCTGGTAGGTAGAGGAACCTTTCCAACAATGGGGTTTGGATGTAATTGGGGGGTCATACCTCACTCCTAAACAACATGATTATATGTGCAATCTTGATTACTTACTGATTGAGGCCAAAGGGGCAATAGTTACGTAGAATCGCGTCCCAGAGAGTAATAGAATTCCTCACGCATTTCATCTAAGCCGGTTTGGCGTTGCGGCTTCTTTAGTTTTTGATAATCGACTTATTTCTCATCTTTTAGTGTATATGATTTTACGGCTGGAAAATGGAATTATTACGAAACATTCTTGCAAACTACTACCCAGGGGAAATGGTTTAGGCGGGTCACTAACAAGAACCTCATGTTAGTGATGACAAGAAGACTCTCCTATCCCACCGGCGGGGTGGCACAATACCTTTGTGCACGTAGGTACAGACGTATTACTCCCAGTCCTCTTTGACACACCTCCCCATTTTTCTTGTGTATGGAAAAGGCACTCCTCCCTTCTCATCTATCTCTCCGGCCCTCTATTAAAGTGTCATGCATGGTATAAAGTATTCACACAAAACGAATGACACCTTGTGAAATTGGAGGAAGAAAGGCAAAAAAACCCAGAGGAAAAATTTGCCACGTCCATGAGGCCGAATCAAAAGATGGTTTGATAAAAAGTCCGCGGGAAACAAAACTTTGAGAGTGGGAGACTTGGTCGCCATTGGGATAAAGCCCATGAAGAAAAAGGGGAAAGCATATGCCAAGTTCCAAGCACTTTCAGATGAGCCCAGTTCAAATTAATGAAAAATAAAGATACACATTAGATTACAAACCTTGATGGACGAAGTCGAGGTCACTCAAAAGATGCAGCGAACTTGACCTCAAGCACTATTCACTTAACGACCCTTGAGGGGCTGTGATTTATGCCACTGGTTCCTTGTCTTTTGTTTGTTTATATAAAAAAAAAAAAAAAAAAAAAAAAAAAAAAGAAAAAGAAAAGAAAAGAAAAGAAAAGAAAAGAAAGAAAGAAAAGAAAAAAAGAACTAAAGGAGGGTTTGTTAGACAGCAGTTGTCTTTAACGAAGGCGGTTCTCGTCGATGGAAAGGCCTTTCTAAGATAAATTCAAAGGCGGCGTTGTTGCCCTCTACACCTGGGGATAGCATTGCAAGCCTGAAGTCGTCGACGGGGGGGAACTTGCGGTGAGGAGGGTGTGCGAAAAGAAAATGCGGTGTAATTTGGTAGCCGGACTAGGAGGGAGAAGATGCTCCTAGCGACGATGGGGCATGTAAGGAACGAGTCCTCCATGCCCGGACCGAGGCCAACCTCTCTGCCCGACGAAGATAAGTCGGGATCCCTCATCGCGAGGCTAAACGTGTTCGTTTCAAATAAGTGCATGAGCACATTTAAATAAGTACCTCGGAAGGCACATTCAAAATAAGTGCAACGACACCTGAGTAAGGGTAAAGGCTTGAAAAGGCTTCTGTATGAAGGAAGAGAGTGGTGTGGCCTCCGGCAGAATATGACAGAGCTCCGTGGCCGGCGGAGCAACGTTCATGATTCTAGGCGGTGGCCTCATCGGGATCGAGAGGTTCGACGCGGCGGAGCAACACGTGTGAGACAAATAATGGTGCCGGACCACAGCAGCCGCCCTGGGTTCTCCAACCATCGGTCCGGAGACACGAAGAAGAATTTGTTTTTGGTGGCCTTGACTGGACAGTGACTCAAACTCATTTGACGAAGGAAGGCTAGGAAATGGCAACCACATGGTAAAAAGGACGGTTGCTGGCCTCCTCCCCGCTAAGGCTAACTTGCTGAGCGAGAGACTCTGAGACCGTCCGATGAATCGCCATTTGTTGTAACCTTTACAACACCCTCCAAAAAAGACTACCCTTTTAAGGCCACACGGGCCCCTTGACCCAAAGAGAAATTTCGCCAGTCACTAGGTAACGTAGACATCCGCAATTGCGACCTTGCGACCTAGCGACCTCGGGGTAAAACGGTCGCCGAGGTCGCACATTGCATAAACTCATGAGCGCGACCTAGCGACCTAGCGACCCGAGTCGCCGGTCGCTGAGTCGCGGTCGTCATTTTACGAAAATCGCGACTTAGCGACCTTGCGACCCGGCGACCTCGAGGTCGCCGGGTATGGACACCAGTATCATTTTAGAAAAATCGCGACTTAGCGACCTTGCGACCCGGCGGCCCCGAGGTCGCCGAGGTCGCGGGTCGCCGAGTCGCAAAGCGCAGGTCGATGAATGCAGAGCCGGCGACCCCCATTAATGGCCGCACGTGCGACTTCCTATAAAGGGGTCGCGGTCGCATTATTCCACATCGGCGATTTGTGAAACGCCTGCGACGGCTCAGCCAGCGAGTTTTCTAGGGTAGGATGCTATTTCTTCTCTTTGTTTCCATTCTAATGTTTTTCTTACTAAACCCATCTCCCCTTGTAGCCTATAAATTGTCTTTTGACATGATTTAATATTTTAAGATTTTGCCGTTAACATATTGCATAAATTACCAAAACCCTCTCTTGTTTGCCTTTTCACCCCATGGCATCGGCCCCTTTTTTTAAAATCATGCCACGGCTCTCCTGGCCCTAGAAACCTCGCGAATTCCCAAGAGAAAGGGGGCAAAAGGGTTCAAGGCCGCGCGCACCAAACCCCGGCAAGCTAAATGCGACCCTGCGACGCGGCTAGTCGCGAGGTCGCGAAATCTGACCTACTCCGATTTTGAAGAATTGCGACCTGCGGCCGCGACTAATGGCCGAGTCCCGCCAGAATCCCTTGCCTGACTGTCTGGATGCGACCTAGCGACCCGGCGACCTCGAGGAGTCGCCGGTGCCTGGTCGCAAGATCGCTGCCCACGGAGCCTTTGTTTGTGTGATGCGACACGGCGGCCTCCACCCGATCCAGTTTTACTTTAGCATTTAGGTTTTGTCACTGAATTGTAACCGATTTTTATTCACCATGACGTTCTTATCGTGGGACTCTTTACCGAATTTGACGGGTGAGTACGAGTGCATGCACATGCACTCTCGGATTCTAGTGACATGGCGCCCGCGGTCTCGGGAGAAGGACACGAACGGCGGAAAGAGGCCCGATGAAGTGGTGGTGGTGTCCCCACCCCCAGTATTCCGGGCTTGGCTCCCTTCTTAGCACCGAAGACGACGACGCAGACGTGCAGATTTATCGGGGGTCGCCAAGTTGCCGGAAAAGTTCCCGGAAGACCTAGAATGAGAAATATACTTGGCGGTAAAGAGGTCCAAACTACATCTGGCGGGGCACATCCGATATATTCCCATGTCAAGATCATGTTGGATAATACAAAACGGACAGAGAAATTTGTGATCGAAGATGGTGACGGAGAGCTTTCACTACGGTAGTGAGCTCGGTCACACCTTTATTATTCCTTTCTTAACGCCCAAACACGGCACTTTACTCGAGAATGAGAAATTTTCTCTTGTAGATGCGATCGTCGATACTATTAAACAATGGTGGGAGGAGCCAGAGATTCAAAGTGAAAAAGAACCGGGAATACCCGAGTGGCAAGCCTAGAAAAGTCTATAAATTGGTTGCGCCATGCTGCGACTACGCGGGCGCCCGGACGCTCCCACTTTCAGCGGCGGGTTAGGCCACCGTATGGAATATGTGACAACACGAGGGCCGTTTTCGCCAGGCAGCATGCGATGACGTCGGCTATGGAACCAACACGAACTCGGCATTGGCTGCGGACGAAGGAATGCACTGCTTGAATTTTTGTGGCTTCATACCTACTAGATGCGGTGTGTAGAGAGTGGAGTTTGACGGTGGGAGCCTAGCGGGACCGAGAACACGCGCGCAATCCACGTACACCGCTTAAAGTATTCTAAGTCTAAATACAAACGGGACCTAGATCGGATCTCCCAAATATTTGTTCCCGCTGCGTACGGGCATTTATTTGGCCAAGACGCCCTTGCATGTCATGGCGGGCCAAGGAGACCCTGGTTAAAGTGGCGCAGGTTTCCCTTTCACGAGAGTACACCTGTCAGAGTCTTTGGAACCTACGAGGCGCCACATGTTATGCCTCGTTTCGTGACGGATAAAATGCGTGCGGGGAGGTGTGCTTTCGGATGTCACATGGTTTCTCCAACATCTTGTCTAAGGAAAAGGCCATGGCCCACTCTGCGCCTCACTATTGGTGCATTCACGAGTTAAAGACTTCAAGGAGGTGCTAGCGAAACGGACGCAATGAGAAGTTATCGGTGGGGGCAATTGAACACCGAAACTATGACCCGGAGAGATTGGTCCCGAACCTTTATGGGAGAGCCAACCTCGGGTGGACTTATCGACATCTCGAACGCCCGGCGAGAAGATGAAAGGAGAAAGGCGGTATAATGTTTGAAGAACGGCTGCTCGGGGGTTGACGTGGTCCCGGGAGACTTGGATGATCGAACTTGGAAGACGAGAAGACGTGGGTTAGGAGCTTCTTCTTCATCCATGCTCAATCCGAATCATGGGGTCAACGCCATCAGCCAAAACAAAAGGAGGCGAGAAGCAAAACCCAACGGGGAAAGGGAGAGGAAGCTAAAGGAAGATGAGGAGGCGCGCGCAAAGAACACAGCGCATACAAAGGGGCGGCCAAGAGGCCGGGGAAGAAAAAAGAAGGAGCAAAGAGGCACAAGGCTGCCGGCGGAACGGGCGCTCGCGAGGTTGGACAAGGCGGAGGTGAACGCCAAAAGAAAGGCGAGCGAAGTGCTGGGTGAGCAAAGGGGAAGAAGGCCGAAATAGAAGCGACGCGAGAGGGGGTGCGAACGACAAAGGAAACGAACGAGGGCGGTGCGGTGAGCAAAAAGAAAAGGGCCGAGATAGAAGCGGCGGCGAAGGTGAGAGCCGGCGGAGGAAGGAAGAGGAGAAGAGAAGAACACGAGGAGAAGAAGATGACGTACGCTAGATGATCTTGAAGTAACTCCTCTCGACGTACCTTTGGGCGTACACAACTCTACGATGTTAGATCGCCCCGAGGGGACGGGGAAGAAGATGTGTTCGACCTGACCGAGACTCACTTTTGATCAATTTTCGTTCAAGATAAAATCCTTTTTTGAGGAGAAAGTCGTTGGCACATAGTCCCTGCATCATACACGATGCTGTCCACAGATGCAAGGATATGGTTTTGGATACCCGGGGACTAATCCAGTGTCTCTGATAGCGTCAGCGTGCGCCTTGACTGCGGCTACGAGAAGAAAATGCCTTGGATTGTTTGAAGAGAAATAGTAGCTCTACAAAAGCAGAACTACACGCAGTAGAACAACGCGAAAAGATGAAGCAGGAAAGCCGAAGCATTGCAGCGGAAGTCGACAACCAGCAGACTCGCAATAAATGAAGTCTCACTTGCCATTTTCAAGAGGTCGAGGTATTGGAATGACTATGAAACGGGTAGCAACGGTGATGTTCACCATGAACAACGATCGCTCCTGCGGCAAGAACTCTTTGAATGGAAACCGGAGGAAAAACAAAGATAAAACAAGAAACTGCCGAGGCTTCCAGACAGGATGATGAGTTGGACCATTAATTTCCTGAGGCACTGGTGCCCCAGAGGGTGGATCCTACCTTCGAGGATGCGAAAGTTCAACTCCGCATAGCGATGCAATGGAAGGCATTGACTAAAGACTGGACAAGTGATGGCCTCGTCACGACAACCAGTTAATTGGTATCGACTCCAATGCATATGACTGCACCACATCCCACATCGCTTGGAACATTTCCAGAGGAAGAAAAGCTGAGAACAGTAAACCAAGATATTAAACATTCTTACAACCCGCTAAACGGACGCGGCTGATGCGTTCCCTCATCCTCAAGAACATCTTGATCAATTCATGTGGCTCTGGTACACGGATTTACATACCAAGCTTCGTAATCTCGAATCTGGATTGGACGAGAAGACCTAGTACGAACGCTTTGGAATACGTATAGGTTGAAGAAGGAAGGAGTACCCATTTCGTATCCCCATGTGACGAAGTACCAGGCAATAGCCGAGGACTTCTCGGGAACAACGGGTTTCCAGCCGCTAACGAGTTCCGCGTCCGGCGGCGGCAAAATCTTGGCAATAAAGAAAGAACAGAATTGTAAATAAAACCGAAGGACGGTGTGAGTCGCATGCGCATCTACCGAATTACGAAGGAGTTGGTATGGGTAGCCCCAAAGTAGAAAACGAACGTTCTAAAGGAAACCCAACAGAACAATTTGGCATTGTAAATACTCCCTCACAGGGACATTATTGCAGGGCTTTCTTTTGGGAAACGGGGGAGAATACAACATTGTGTTTAAGAATCCAGCCTTGGCTTTATGAATATAGAATCTTGTTGAAATACCTAGGTGTGATGCTGTGTTTGCTTCTGAACACTTGTGTATTTTATTAGCAATTTGAATATCTGTAGTTATTGAATGCCTTTAATTCATGATATCTTTTATATTCATGGCTATCCATGTTGTATTGATGTTAATCTTATTATACATTATATTAATAAATGTTAATAAACTGAGTTATTCCTTTGTTTCATCTTTGGGGGAGGTACGGAGGTATCTTCATCATCAAAATATTTTTGTGACCTGGAGGACCACAGCTAAACAATTACCCCACAAAAGATGTGCTAGCAAACATCTGCCAGGTGTATGTGCTTTATCTATAATCTTGCTACATACATTTAATTTCATATTTAACTTACATTCATCCATTATATATAGGTGAATAAGTGTATGTTCATGAGGTTCAAGCAGGGTTCTTTTGAAGGCAGAGAAGTCATCTTAAGTGATAGCTGAATTGCCTCAGGGTAGGGTCTATAAACGGTTTAAGGTCTAATTGGGACTTTCTACGGGGAGATCACTATTGGCGGAACTCCAAATTTTTAAAAATTGGCAGCCCTGTGTAGAACTTGGATTGTACACTCCACCTTGGGTTCCCTTCACATCCTTTGGAAGTATCTCCGGTTTTGTAGGAGGTCTTTCAATGTCAGAGAAGGTGCATGATTAGTTGTATGTTGTTGTAGATAGGTTAGAAAATGTATATTTTGATTCCATGTAAAAAAATTACAATTTAACAAACATATCATTCCACATTTTCAAAATGTATGGATTCATTGGTCTTCTCTACTTCTATTGCAAAATGATAGAAATTCTGGGACATTTTGGGAATTTTTGGTCAAAATTATGAGACATGATGGACACAGATTGAAGAAAAGTACCCTACTTTCATGAAAAATGTATTTGGGGCAGAAGTTGGTTAATGAGAAAATCATTCTTCTTATGAGTTTATTGCAACAAACATCCAAGTTGTGGGATAGACAATTACATTATGTTCAACACTTCCCTTTCAAATAATTGTGTTCTTCCTAATACATTTGTTTAGGCTTCTGTGAGTATTTATGAATCGCCTTTAGGACTTCAACTATTTGAGAAATATGTTGGTATAGATGGTCACAATGACATAGATAGAATAAAAAAATTTCTTTGAGAAAATTGGTTAGTACATTACAAGTGCAATAACAACTTGAAAAGTCAAAACAACTACAAAGACAGACACAATCATGCATTATTGATCTCCCCAAATTAGTTGGAGATGAAGTTGTAGTTATATATCAGCAAATAAATATTGAAAGGAGGAGGTAAAAATCTTCAATCCAATCCATATGGTCCATTTAAAATTCTGAAAAGAAAAATTATTCTTAATTATTTAAACTAGATGCCTCATATATTACAATATTTGTATTAATGTTGAGAATTTGATTGTTTGAGCCTCACTGGTTGGTGGTCAGAAGGCATATTTATTTTCCATCAATAGATGATTCTCCCCAGAATATCTTGATGAACTTAACAAGATCTCATATAGCGGAAAACCAAAGCCTTAAGGAAGAGGGAACGTCAGAATACATAAGTGGGACTCAAAAGGAAAAAAAAAATCCTTCAAGGCCAAATGGATGGAGATTGAAAGAATGAGGGTGCCTCACAGTGAAAAATTGATAGTGTCTTTTGGGGTCAAAAATTCTTCTAGTGCGGAAAAGGAATGATCGGAAGCTGTGTTTGCTCCAAAATGAAAGTTAGCAAAAATTTCTCCAAACGAATGACCATGTAATATTCCAAAATTCGCAAGCGACAAATTGGAATATTTTTCTTATATCATAAGAGTGAATAAAAATGGGTAAAAAGCTGTAGTGAGAATAAAATCCTACGTTGTGAAAGGGATCTAACAAGATACAACAATTTTCACCTTCCAATGTGAAAAGGGAAACTTCTTGAGAGCGAGGTCAAGTTTGACTAAGTCATAGGCGGTGCCTAAGAGGGTGTAGCTTGCTTGGGGAAGATAGCGCGGTTTGAGAGGAGAAAATTCTTTATGGAAGAAACCCTGTGTGAATTCGAGCCAAGGAAGCATTCACTTGCATAAAAGGAGGAAGAGGAAGCCATAGTGAGAAATGTTTTGGTATATGATTTTAGTTAGAAGACTACTTGCTTTCTCAGTATCATTTGGGCGAGATATATTGCTATTTAACTGAGGTTATTGTTTGGATTTAATTTCTTTCTTGAGAAGCCTCTTCAAATATTGCACTTCATTTCTCCACATGTAGGCTCAAGGCCAAATCTACTTCTTGAATCCATTATTGTATTTACAACCCAGAAGTATAACGAGTATTGTTAGTTATTTTAACGGTGAAGGTTCACAACTTCTTCTTGTCATGTTTTTAGAGGAAAGGGAGCTTCTATTCCTAGGGAAGGTTAGTGAGGAAGTTTTCCAAAGCTGATTTTCACATCTTGGCATCCAGACCCAAGCATCTCCCATCATAGGCAGTCCCCGATTCCTTCTCCTGAGCCTGGTATTTCGGTGAAATTGCACAGATTGAGGTTTGCACCATCATCTTGGAGGAAGAGATCTTCGGGGATAGGATCGGAATATCACTTGAGATATATGTTGGGTTTCTCTCAGATTTTACATCATATTTAGCCATCTCTAGTTATTTTTGAGTTGCGAGTGCTACCGAAGCAACTCCACATTTCTACGGTTACACAGTTGTATCTATATTGTAGCCAATCCTCTTAAGGATTGTTGTATTGTTATTTCGGCGGTTGAGAGCTTCCTCCCCCACATTTCTTGACATGATATTTTCATATCATTTAAATGTAATTTATTTTGTGCATTCATCCTTTAAACTACGCTGATATAGCCTTATAAAAAAATTTCTGTGTAGTTATGCTCATAGTTGTGTGTTTTGTTGAGGCTTCCATTTCAAGCTTGGTGATTTCAGTTCTCCAATCTTATTAATTTTTGCTTACTCTATTATACATTGTTTTGGCTATTGTATCTTCATGTGTTCATGGCTATAAAATAACGTTGTTATTCCATTGTATGCTCATACATTGTTTCGGTCCCTCATCGGGCACTTTAAGAGGATAACTAGGTGTGGAGGTTGTGTCCCACCTAGAGGGATTTCTTTGGAGCCTCCTCTTGGATTTAGGACTTAGACACATTGGTCTAAGGGATCCAGGTCATGGTTTCAATTCATGTTAGTCATTCCTAGAAAATGTGTTTTCCATTCATGCCTTGCTAGGCTGATTTCAGGTGGAAATATTAAGACAGTGCTCAGAAAATTTCTTGCAGCTTGGCTAGCTGGTCTAGGCCCAAGAGAATCGAGGAGGAAAGTTGAAGGGTGTGATTTGTCATCTGGCCAGGCCATGAAGAACCTCCCCAAGGAGGATAGCGAATGAAGAGGAAGGAACCTACACTTCCTATTCTGTCTAGAAAAGGAGACAAAGATGAGCAGGGAGAAAGACTTCATTTTAGGAGGGAGAAAAGGGGATAAGCTTACAAAGCTTCTTCCTAAATCGGTACAAAACATTAATGAATATTTCAAGAAAGATTAGGAAGGGATGTGTATGAAGAAACTTGAGAAGGTTTGGTCAAAAGAAAACAAGTTATTATCATAAAGGAAATTGTGAACAGTAACTACACACTCCTTTCTAAAATACAGTCAACACCCAATAATACCGGAAGAAGAGATGGAAAAGAGGAGAAGAGGTTCAGGAGGAAAATCTTGATTATTTCCTAAAATATTATGAGTCTCAAACTCAAAAATTACGGAATCATCTCTAGTTTTCAGAGCTTTTTCCAAGATCAAAGGTGAAGGAAAGTAGCGGGGATGGTTATTTCTCCTTTGAAGGTTCACCTACATTTCAATAAACTTGGGTGGAAGAGTTCGAATACCTTCTTGCATCAGCACCAAGTCCTAAAGATGAAGCCATCAAAGTTTTAGCGCGCATATGAGAGAGGTAAGGCTACTGCCCGGTGGATCTTTGAATCCTTTTCTTTAAGAAATGTAAACATTACATCTTGTACAGAGTTTCACTAAGGCCTTAGTGAAAATGTGATGGAAGGATTATTGAACCTGCCCGTGGATCTAATAAAGAAACTCAAACAAAACCCTTGTGATAACTTGTTCTTTAAAAAAGCCATGAAGGAGAGGCTGAAAACTGCACCATACCTTGCACCGGAAGAAAGACTTTTATCTCACCTTTGAGCGAGGACGCCGCAGAATCTCTTTTTCAAAGAGGATCCAATCATTGCGATGTTGCCCATTCATGTTGCGAAATTGAGGGCAACGACACTATCCCATCTAGAAGATTATCTAGTGCCTCATGAAGGAGGAGGACTCTTGCTCCGAGTAGAGGATATTTGCATCTTTGAAGGTCCCAAGATCATGTGAGATCAAACACAAATCATGTGCCATTATTGGGGGTGTGGAACCCTTTAGACATAAGGAGGAGGTAGAGACAGAAATAGCATCATGAGATGAGAGTACACACATCCCTATCCATTTTACGGGTTACACATGGGAGGCGGGATTAGCGTAAGAGCATGGGCGGAATTGTCCATTCATATGCGGTCACCTTTTGATGATCATGTCTCATTGTATGGAGACATTTTTGCAGGGAAACCAATGGATCGACGAGGGAGGATGGATGCTTACTGATTGAGCATCACTCATTGATTACAGAAGGTGGGGATGGAGATCTTGATACGATTGGAGGCCTTGGGGTGAGCTCAGAGAGGCATTATAACATCATCATTACCACTTCCAGCCTAAGTTACCACGTGCAGCGGGCGGTAGAAGATACCGGCCTTCTTGGCATCTTTGTCCAGAATGTCCAAGAAGGCAACGATATGTGGGTCTTCTTCATGAGTCCTCACTCATCGCTATCACTATGGAGATAGATCCATATTGGAACTCCGTTGTTGGTGGAGTATTCCAAGGATCTTTATGCTTGTAGGATATTGGATGGCAGGTTACATTTGGAGGGTATTAAAGGTGGAGATGGGGGCATCTTCTCTGTGGCTGGGATCTTCTTATCCAGACTTCCAAACTCAGAGAAATTCACTAAATTAACTCATGAGGATGCCTTTTGTTTCGCAGTCTATGAGAGCAACCACACCATCATGGAGGGGTATTTTTGGAAGGTTTGAGGAGGGAGATGTCTAGGCATATGGTGATGCATGAGTCCATGCTGGAGATGGAGGGTGTCATAGCTGCCTCACATCTTTGAGAATGAGAGGGAGGACTCATTTACTGAAACCTCCCTTCTTATGAAAAATCTCTGTTGAGGTATTCATTATTGTTTACATGATTATTTTGACAATCATATATATGCATCCCTTAGCCATACATGTCTGGATAATTGTAAGAGGAGCATTCTTTTCCTAGACCTCCTTGGTTTGGTGTTGAGCCATAAGCATGGTTGATGCTTCATTCCTAGGAGGACTTGGAGAAGAGATATGTTATGGAGGACATGCTCGTTGGCACACACCACCTGTTCACATCCTCCATACTTATGAGGAAGTTGAGCAGGCAAATGGATTGAAGCCACCTTTAATGAGTCTCTCATGTAGTTGAGGTCAAGCCACGTTGGTTTACAATTGAGGGACCATTGTCCTTCTCATTTGTTACACATATGAAAGAATGATTCTCATTTTTTTCCCCTCTCCCAGTTCTATTGTTTACATTAATAGCTGAGGAGCATGTTGGGGAAGACACCTTTCAGGTGAATGTGTCTGCTGAAGAAGAATCCTCACACTTTTACTACATGTTCTAAGGGGAGCATGGGATATGGTAATTCTTCTTAAAAACATTTGTCCGCACATGAGTTGAGCCATATGATGGATGAGATGCCATATGATGATGACTTAATATGCCTGTTGAGATATTTGTTCCAGAATATGATTTAGTGTGGAGGAAGATATTTGAGATATAGCCTCATCTTTTAGCAGAAGCACAGTTACATGTAAGATTAGCCAACACTCTACACTTATGTGAATGGAGAGATGGATAGCGTGGGGTAGGCTACACTTTACCTATGTCAGAGTTTTAATCCCACCTACTGCAGAATGAGGTATGGAGGGCAGGTTCAAGAGGTTACTGGTTCAGGAAGTGGCTGTTTGCAGCAACTTCTGCTTTTGGGGATGGAGGATCCCCTATACTGATAATGTTCCCATTATATTTGAATCCCATTCCTCAAAGGGGCCTCTCGACATCACTTTTGTCTCTGGGTATTCATCTTGTGATGATGACGATAGTTGACTTGCATGCGCGAGGAGGAGAAATGTGAGGCTTGATTAATGAGATAGCATCACTTCACTTCGGGAGGAAATTTATATGGATGCTACGAGGAGAGGAGGAGAAATAACTCGGTCTGTCTTGCCTTGAGGACAACAATCTTTGAGGGCCCAGCAATATTCCAAAATTGCAACGATAGGTAAGATATTATTTTCTGCCTGTCAAGAGGTGAATAAATGATTAAAATTCCCAGTTCAAAATAATCTCATAGTGTGAAGGATATTCAATGACTAACAATTTTGCACATGGAGGTGTGAAAAAAGGGCAATTATGGGGACGAGGTCAGGACATTTGCTCTGGAAGTCAACATTACTGAGGTGTGGCTTGCCCAGGAAGACAACACGATTTGAGAGGAAAAGGAATTCTTTGTGGAAAACACAACGTGTGGGGTCTAGAACAAAAAAGGACATTCCTTGCATAAAATGAAGAAGAGGCAGCCATATTGAAGATGTTTTGAGTATATGATTTTGGTGGAAAATGCTGCATTCTCACATTATTGCAATGAGCCTACGGTGTTGTTTATGCAATTCTGTTTATGATTTCTCTATTCTTGAGAAACCTTTTGAAGGATTGCCTGTTCTCCATGTAGCTCAAGTCCAAAACCCATGTGGGTCCTACATTATTACCCTTAAAGTATAACGTAGTGTTCAAGGTGTTGTAGTGGAGATTCACAACACCATTATAGCTCATATTTCGGAAGGGGAGGAAATTCTGTATAAGATATTAGTGAGGAGAAGGTTTCGAGCTGAATTTTCACATCTTGGCATGGAATGAGCATCTCTATCCTGCCTGCTTGTGATCCCTTATCTAGATTTGCGTTTTATTTTAGTAGTGCACGGTGAGTTTACACCATCGTCTTGGAAAAGTCTTGGGGATGGATTAGCCTATCATAGAATCATTGGAGAAGGTTATCAGATTGTACATCATCTTGACCATCTCCAGTTATTTTACCGATTTAATACTACCCATAACTCTGGCATTTCGCCAGTTGTCGTTTGTATACATGTTGTAGCCAATCCTCTTAAGGATTGTTGTATTGTTATTTTCGGGGGTTGGGCTTATTTGTGCAGTTGATATTTTGTCATGTCATTTTGTTATCATTCATTTTTTTGTAGTGTCTCCTATAAATGCAACGATATGTACCCATATGTTCTGTATGCTTAGGTGTGCTCATAATTCTTGTACATGTTCTATTAGAACACCCCATTGCCCAATAGGTGATTAATTCCTCAAACATTTATAATCTTTTGCTATAATATACATTGGTTTTTCTATTTTATGTTCTGTGTTCTGGCTATAAAATATTATTCATTGTATGCTCGTACATTGAGTCCCTCCTTAGGGCACTAGAGGATAAGTAGGTGTGGAGATTTGTTGCTTACCTAGAGGGATTTCTTTGGAGCCTCCTCTTTGGTTGGGACTTGAGCACGGTAATCTAGGGATCTAGGTCTTGGTTTCATTCTGTGGTCATTCATAAAACATTTCCGTTCTTCTCTCATTGTCAGGGTGGAATATTCTGATTCAAATAGAGCTCATCATAAGTTTCACTACAATTCATTTAAATTAAATCTTGACTCTGAATGAAAATTTATGACATAGTATATGTTTTACTTGTATGGGTAAAAATAAGCGAACGATGGCAGAATGATAAGCACGCGATCCAATCAACACTCTGGTGTATCTAGAATATTCACCAACTTTAGCCCAATTTGACCCAGCATTAAGAGTGTCGCAATCGGTCCCTTGATGAACTTTGGAAGTGAAAAGTTTTTGCATCTATTTATAAGTTTGGATGAGAATTATTTTAGGTTAGAGTAATTCTATTTGGTGAACATGTTTTGACAGAGGCCACCATGACCCTCTAGTGTGGACCATGTTAATATGAATGAAATTTTGAATTCACTTCATGATAAGAAGTTATATATATATATATATATATATATGTGTATATATTTTATTTAGCCTAGGTTCAGCTATTGGAGTTACATTGGCAAGCCTGTTCTCCAACCTGTACTTATAATTTGGTAGAATGCTTCTGTGGCGAAATTTTAATATGGTGGACATACATCTATCTGTTAGTGGGACTGGTTGCTTTTGGTGGAGAGCTTCTACATATGGTGGGAGGCCACTGCCTGTGACCTGCTAGCCTGGCAGGGGACATGATATGGACGGACATATGACTTTAACCAAAGTTTATAACTTTTGATTTTTTGTTTGAACAATGTATTAAAAATATGGTGCGGGGGGTGGGATGAGACTGTATTGTCTGTGTATGCCCATGCCTTACCACTATGCTCCTTCGATGGGTCTTAACCCATATGGTTCACCGTTTATATTTGAATTATATCCGCACCAACGATAGGGGGTCGGAGGGCTTATTAAGTACCTATATTAATAGTGTATTCTTCTGTTATACTTAATTGTAGCCCATATTATTGACTGTACCTGTATTTATATTATTATTAATGTTTTATACATGTTATGATGAGTCTGGCTGGGATTACATTATTATTTACTAGGATTATGTTGTATTTATGGGACTCCTACTCTGGGAGGTTTTGGTCATTTATGTATATCCAAAATTGTTCATTAATGGTATTGAGTTTACCTAGTGGCTTATTTATAAGCTTTGATATCTCTTTTCTTCTATTTTTTTTGTTTTAGTTTCCAACACCCATGTCTAAACTTCCAATTCTAAGTTTGGCTGCTCTAGCAGTTATCATTAATTTTGCTATAACTTTTTCTCCAGAAACGAAAATATGAAGGAACCATAGTCACAAAATTTTTAGAAACTTGACAGCAATATTTTGAACTCATAGTCTGTGGAAGTTAGGTCTTTTTGCGGGCTCTAGTTGCTTACCAACAAGTCATCGTGGAATTTTTCGCTATAATTTTGTTTCTACAAAGGTTAGGATGCTGAACTTTATAGAGTGCGAATCTAAAATACATTGAGACATACCCAAAATTTGAGCTTTATTCTATAATATTTTCAGGTCTGATGCAGCTGATTTAGGTATATTTAAGTCTGAATTTCATCTCAATAAAGGTGATCTGAGGACAATATTATGGCCTATCTCTCTCTGGGCATTGGAGTTGAATGTGTGCATTGTTTGCAAGTACACATACTTTAGTTTTCTATCAATATAATTTGAGATCAAAGGAGAAACAGCAGCCATGGCAGTGGTACAATTGACTCTACTGACAGTCCATAATTTAATTCTTTCATTAGATATTAGGCACAACTTTTCTTAAATAATCCAAATTAGGTCAGACTGTGGCATTCTAAAGATAATTCAAAGTACCTTAGTGCCAAATACAGATGCTAAATAATACAAATGCAAGGTAATTAAGTCTCAATGTATAGATATCAAAATCAAGAAAAAAGTGTATTTGGTTTTAAAATTGCATAAACGTTTATTTGAAAAAACGGTTGATGACTCCAAGGACATATTTTAGATTTTTATAAATTAGATATAATATAAATAATTCCATACCATTAGCTTCTCAAAATCTATACTATGATGCATGAAGAGGAAGAATTGAAAAGATGAGACATCAAAAATTACGTAAAAGACTAAGTGCAACAAATTTCGATCTGTCAAGAGCAAATCAAGATTACAAAGATGGTTTAGTTATATTGTTTGGAGGCTAAGTTGGATGGTTTGAAGGATAAAATAATAGCTATTGGAGTGGATGATAAATTAGTGGGAAGATCACACGCAGCATCAACAAGAAGTTCTCCAACTCTCAAAGGATAACCTAACTTTCAAAAGTAATCTAATGAAACAATGAAGAAGATCAACATCACATTGAAAATAAGTTCTAAAAATACAAAACAAGAACTCGACAAGTGACGATCAATTTAAAGTATTCCAAGAAGTGGAACTTCTTCGTAGAAGATTCCACATGGAGGTGGGATGAGAATTTATATAGAAGCATCAAGAAATAATCAAGCGCTAGGACAATTCACTGCTTGAAGGAGAGGGGCATGTTAAGTCCCTACATGAATAGGGTAGTCCCTTATTATGTTAGTGTATCCTTATTGTTATTTTTGAATTTTAGAATCTCTATATTGTTATTATTGTGCCCTTACATTATTATCATAGGGTCACCAGGTTACATCATGGGCTCCACTAGGATTATTACTGTGGCCCCATGGACTCATATATATAGAAAGGAGGTTTTTTCATTTGTATCATCATTATTTCATTAATACAATATATTGGGTTTCCCCTCGAGTAGCTTATTTCTAAAACGTTGATATCTCTTTTCTTATATTTTTGATTGGATTCACACTTGAGGCTAGCCGCTGGGCAAGCCCCTCCCATGTGTCTTACCGGATAAACGCCAGCGTAAGCTCAACAGCGAGCGGGAACCATAGCGCAGTTTATTAGTATTCGTCGTGATTAACTCCTAAGCTAAATATCATAAACCAAAGGATAGCATACAGTTAATGACACACTGTCCAACTAATACATCATTAGTGCTAACAATCAATTTATTGTTCATGAGTCAACTTGGTGGAGGTGCCTTTTATGTGAATTTCTAAATCTATGAAGTTGTTGGATATTTTCTATATTTGGAAAATAGTAGGGAAATTGGGTTTTTTCCATAACTAAGACAATTTTAACCAATTTTGCTCATGGAAAATTCATTCTTGGTAGATTTTGGGATGTTTTGAAGACACGTGGAGCGGTGCAAGCAACAGAGGTGTAAAAATATTTTTACAATTCAGACCTAATACAAGTCCCCCCATGCCATGGAAGAGTACAGACAAGGAGATGTAGCCCGGGGGAGGGGTGAACTCCTTCATCAAAACAATGTGACCATTGATTCGATTTGTTAAGGTTTTTTGTGTGTTTATATGTTGTTGTTCAGTATTTAGTTTCCATGCTTTTTATGTTCATGAAATCAAATTAATCTCCCTAAGTTTAATTTTTATTTTATCAACCATAAGCACTTCCATAAACCCTTGGCCACAAAGCAAAACATAAGCATCTTTATTATAAATCTGAAACCGATATTAGCAAAAAAATAACTAAAAAATCAATTCATATCACCTTATGACTCTTGATCTCTCATGTCGTTTTCAAATTCACATATGACTTTTATTGTGACACTTTGAGAAGTTATGACTTGGAAATCATGACATGGAACTTCATTGTGCAGTATCTAATGTGCTAAGATTTTATCCTTGATTTTATACTCATGTATTCGTGATAGGTCTTGATTTTTCTTCAACTTCATTCTGAAGAGGCCAGTTGGGATATGGATTCTTCAATGATCTTAATCTTCCTTATTTTGTCATGATCTAGTGTCCCTTTATCTTCTTCGCTATAACCTTCTTTGTATCTTCAACATCATCAATGTATTCCTCAAATTTTGCTATCTTTTAGTATCATCTTTTCATGCCAATATAATAACACCCGCAAATGGAATTCATTCTCGATACATACAAATAGTCCCAAATCTACTAGCCTATCTTGTTTCTCATGCAAAAGTGTGATTGAGCTAGGAATTTTTGGCAGATCGAGGAGGTGGCCTAGGAATGCTAATCACATATGATCAAGAGGTATGGAAGTAAATTATAGGATTTGTAACTATGACCGTTGTGCTGGCCGAGAGATACACATGATTATGTGCTTAAGGGAAGTTAGGGAGGTAGGGATGATATCCTTTCTCACTGATTGCAGTTATGTATAGTTTTGAGAGGAAGGTTCAGCAATTATAATTGAGCAATGAGTGATATAGGCCCTGGATTTCAATAAAGTGTGGGTGCTTAGTGGAGGCAAGATGGGGAAAGTATTTCGTGCAATGGGAAAGAGTTGTTGACAATGATTGAGAATTTTGATCGCGATTATATGCTAATGGAGGCATTTCTTTGTGATTGTAACACCCTCTTCCCACACCTACCTAAGTAACCCACTAATCAGTAAAACATGCAACAAGATGCTACCAATATTAGATTCAACCTCCTATATGACATTAAATAAGTGGAACATATAGAAACAAAAACACACTCACACAACATCAAAAACATCCTTGAGGTAACCTTAACCTTTCCAAACACCCCGAATCATGATACCAAATTTCACCAATTCAAGCCTTAGTCAGACACAAGGCCGAAGTTAGATGGGATAAGAACTTATAACCATGGGCATGCTCTATATATCACTGCCAGCCCCAAAGGTCAGCTTTTTATTCGCAACTTTTGGGATTTGTGCTACCTTTTTATCCCTAGAGCCCAGGTCACTACCCAAAACCTCTGCTGAAATTTACAGAGCAAATAACATCAAAAAAAAGGTACAGATGTAACGCACTTATGAGGAAACTCATCTAGAGCCTCCTGTCATGACAAGAATTTCGTCAAACATATCATAAACATTGCACTACAGTATAAACAACATATTTAAACATGGGGGTCTCTCACAAATCTAAGAATAGCTAAGAATCATTTTACCTACATCATAAGCTAATATAGTATATTTAACCATGGGTTACTCATTATCCCAAAAGGGGAAAAATGCAAACATCAAAACACAATATAAGAACTATAAATTAAGTAAAAAATTAATTTTAGTTATCAACATTAGAATTTACAAAGAAGTCGAGCCATATTATTATATCGAGAAATAGGTCTGGCCATACGTGGGTGAAACATGAGTATATCTAGCCAAAAACGTTGTTTGTAGAATCACCTGTAAAAACATGCTACCATAGGTACAACAATCCGGAGAGGTATTGAAGCAAATATCAAGGAAACCTTTCAAAAGAGGAATATGAACATATAGTTGTGCTGAAAGGTAGTAGATATAATCAAACTGGAGCTCGTATGATAAAGGACGAAGATCCGTCCAAAGTGATGGATTCCCAAGATAACCCAAAAAGATTTTCTAGATCTACAACTTTGGAAAATCACCTCCCTAGAGATTTGATCATTGATTCGTTTGGAAATACAGATCCGAGGCTAGATATATCAAATATATGGTCAAATATGTTTCAATATCAGATCTAATATTGAAGTGCTGATCCCTTCTTCGTATCTACAAGCTAGAAGCTCTGTATCTAGCTTTCAATCCTCCAATGATGATTACGGCTTACCGCAACACAACTTCCACCAGGAACCGTGGTTGAGAGTGGAAAGAGAGGCCCCTTCCTCGCTTGAATAATGGATACAATAAACTCCATGCTAATGGTAATATCGATGGAAATGTGAGGGGATGATCCTCACAAAGATTACCACAAAATGCTGGTGTAACTTCCTTCCTCCTTTTGATGTGCAAATGGGACAACGACCCCGAATGAAATACTCGTTGCTAGGAGGTAAATAAATTTTGACCTGATTCCAAATATTAAATGAAGTCAAAGCCGATATATAAGCCCAAGGTGATAGGAATAAACCTCACCATTTCTCCAACCTATGCATCACATTAAATCTCCACCTTCCAAACCTATCTTCAAAAATCTTTGCCACCAATATGATGTTCTGGCAGAAGTAGGGAAAATAGATGGGCACTAATGCCTCGATGTAGAATGAAAAGAATACCTTTTCTTAGAAGCCTAAGAAAGAGGTGGGATTCTCGACCAGAACACTCCTATGCTAAACAACACTTCTGCAATCACAAATAGCCCAAGAAAGCAATGGAATGTCACATGACAATTCTAGATCCTAAAAGATCTTTACATAAAGAATAATCACCATGCCTTCATCCTTGCCTTCATCTTCTTTATATAATGTTTGATCCTTCCCATGCCTTGCGCTCATCTAGGGACTGCATAGTGCATGTGGACAAGATCTCTTAAGTTTGATCGTCAAGCTAACACCAAAATAACCGTCCTCGCCAGGTGCAATGTACACCCTCTCCATCATGTGTTCTTGATCGTAATAACATCCTCCATCACTTTATCATGAATGTTCCATGATACTTCATTTGACATCTTCAATATCTTAGTTGACCGTGGTTTGGACTTCATGATCTATCTCATAAATGAGACATGATCTCCAATTCCATTCACATTAGTAGTTGCTCAACTACTTTATTATGTATCTAGGCTTAATTTAACTATCTACACAAAAAAGTGGATATTTATTCATACTCTAGGATTACGGGTCCCTCCACCTTTTTATTTACTTAATTCATTAAGAAATTAAGAACTTCTAATATTCCAAATATCGTAGGAAAATTGGGAATATTACAAATACATTTTGTATTCATTTTCGAGTAAAAAACATAGATAAATCCATACATCATCATTGATCAAATACATTCTCGTAAACTAACATAATAACAACACAGAATACAATGTATATAACAAGAAATAAATCCATACATAATCCAATACATTTTCATATCAAATACTAGAGTAATGAGACTTACTACTAAATGGAAATGAACCTGAGATGGGACTTCCACATTCCACCTTATCATAGATCGCCGAGCCAAGTCTCACTTCATCCAATCACCCCATTCCATATTCCAGAAACAATGTGGGACTTTATTAAGAACATCAATCAACACCAAACCAGGTCTTTGTGAGGACTAACCCAAATGCCTAAAGGAATCATGTTGTCTCAACCAAAAAAATCAATGGAAATAAAATCATAATACCTTGGTTGTCCAGGAAATTTCAAGGCTATGAAAATCCACATGCATACACAAGGCATGCCACAACTAGTGAGTAAAACATACATGAAACTTGGTGCCTGCAATCAAATCCCACTATAGTTGTTGATCCCAATGTATGTGTGTGCTTTCCTACTCTTCCTTTTCCTTCTTTCTCTATGTTAGACTCCTATACCCAAAGGTCATTTTTTCTGCATTGTCTCGACCCAGCTATGGGAATACAGTTCTAACCTTTTTCTTTGAGAAAAAAGGTTCCATATTCTCAAAAACCAAAAATCAAAAAATTTAAAAAATGTAAAGATGGTATACCCTAAAAGAAAAATCAAAACAAGATAAGAAAAATAAATTGGTCAAAAAAAATGAAGGAAAATGAACCCCAAGAAAAAAATGTATCAAGGAAAGTGTGCAAATCCAAATGCCACTACTATTTTATTTTGTAATAAAAGCAATTGTGTGCAATTTTGTTAAACTTTTTGGTTACAATTTATGAAGAGTCAAACTGGTTGAAACTTGACTCATTCATTTTTCAATTTCATGTTGTAGAATAGAGAATAAATATCCGACTAAATGTGGGCTTAATCTTGCGTATATAGATAGGTAGAGTTAATAAAAAGGTGCTCAACAGCTTTCATCTCGATCCGATGTAATAAGGGTAGAAATAGATAGATTTGCCATGTAAAAAGAAAAGATTGATAAGGGTTTGCAAGTCTAAATGCACCCTAATAAAGAAGAGAAAAAATGGTAGTGTAAAATAGACAGTAGGTAGATGGTGTTAAAAGTTTCATATGGTGAATTAACGTCGCTAAATGTGCTTTAATCTTTTTTAGTACCTAAGTAGAAAATACTACTGAAAATCTTAAAGCAAAAAAGTCAAAATCATTAACTTCCCTTCGATTACTTTTTTCCTAAGATTTTTACCACTTCAAAGTATTAAGGTATTTGGAGATTAAAGGCCTAAGGCATTGACTTTTGGAGGGACCTACCCTTGGCCTAATGATCAAAAAGACTCAAGTACTTGAGATTATTTATTATTATAATTTCATTCACTTTAACCTTTTCCTAAGTAAATCTATTTTACTTATGGATAATCATGTAAATTTCCATACTTAATCCCTCAAAATCAATTTTGCCATTTCATGTTGGAGTGTTGAAATTGAGATGATGTGATTTATTTCAGAAATCTTTATTTCTTTAGTTATAGCTAAGTATTTGAGTTTGATCTTTGTCCTTTCACAAGGCTAACTTTTGATTTATTTATTAAAATCCCCAAGAGAAAGACCTTATCCTATAGTACATAACTCCTTTTACATAAATATCCCAAAAACCCCTCTTATTATAAATTTCTAATGTAAGTTTATTTAATCCTCATAAATAAAAACCCCCAATAAAAACCCTGTTAAAAAATACCTTATATAAGTTATTCCCTACTCCTATGGTTGATAACAATATTTATTTATTACCATATATTAAAAATATATGAAAAAAGGTTTTTAACATAGTTTTATATGCTAAACCTAAAAATAACAAACCTAAGTTTTAATCAGGAAACTAAAACTTCAAAATCCCCCAAGCCTCGCGGACCCACTTTGGCATTTTAAAATTCTCATTTTCGACACTTTAACCATAGTTAAAACCCTAACCCTGGCCGCAGAATCGTGAATAAACTATGGGATTAATTAAATCACCAGGATTAATTAATAACCATCGACTCAATCAAATGCTCTCCTGGATATTTAATTAAAGTTAATCATTTTTTATCCCTCGTTTGCCTGGGCATTGTAACCTGGCTAATTCCATGTCCCATTCACCGCCGACGCTCAAGATCAACGCCCAGGATTTATTCACCGCTCGCTCAAGGTTCAGAAGATAACGAGCGGGGTACGCTGGTTTTGGAATAGTACTCCACCACTTGTCAAACGACAATGAATCGCCTCGTCAATACCACCATCTCCTCTAAAGAGCTGGCGGAAATTACCGCTATCGCCTTGGCTCCAGGACGCGTCTCTCCCGCACTCAATGACGCCAATCCCTGAAAAATAAAAAATCCTCATTGACTTTGTAACAAACAAAACTAGGTTTTCCGTCATTTTCATCAAAACGACAATGTCTCTCCAATCAAGAATTCAAAATTCCTACGATTAAGACGCCACGCAACCAAACTGTTGAACGCCATTGTTACCGGGTGTTCTACATCCATCCGCCATCGAATGGGACTTCAGAATTTCAAACTTTCCATCAAACAGGTATTTATTCGATTTCTGCCTGAATTCTTTGAAAACTACTTTTCCTATGTTAAAAATTCACGCTGTGAGTCTGGGAAAAGGGTGACATCACCATTCTAGTTCCCAAGCAAAATCAAGCTCCCAAACAAATTGCGCCCTGCCCATGAAGAGAAAAATCCTCGAAACTTCCATTTTGAATAACAAGAACTAAAATGAAGTCTGTACTTCCTAATGTAACCCCCATTAAATGCCTCGCAGAGTTAGAATACTTACCATTAAGTAGATAAAGACTTTCTAATTAAAGATTTAGTTTTTCGATGAAAGTCCCCTTCAAGCATTTGTCAGCAGAGATTATTATTCTAGTTGTCCGGATGGCCATTGGATTGTGGGAATCCAATTTCCCAGGATATTCATCCTCTTCTGCACCGTATTTTCCGTAAATTATCCACTATTGTCACTCCAACTATGATCCAACTCAAAGGGCGTGTTGTCTCCTCGACTGCAGTATCCTTTTCCCATCACTCCTCAAGCTATCAATACAATGTCTCCATTTTCAACCCGATCAAGATCTTACCTTGTCTATGGAAGAACCGGCTGAAAAATCTACCAATTGTCTCAGAAAAATTGAAAAGCATTTGCCGTACTTTTATGTTGCCCGAACATCAACCTAAGGGACTCCTCCCTATGGTTTTTCTTATTTTACTAATTTAGTAAGTCATCCCGAATATGATATCCTTTGTCATGGGTTTAAATACAAGAGTATGTCAAGGAAATAACCCCGGTATTGTTGTCTATCTTTACTCTATAACCTCCAGTAGCAGCACTTTGCATTCTTCATCATGCACAAATCATGACTGCCTATGAGGATAGATAATGAGAAAGTGTTTAAATATTCCTCGCTCATTTACCATCTCATCATCTATTATCAATCAGAGTAGTTCCTTCATAAAAAGTTTGATGCTAAGGAAACCCTAGATCCGTTGTTTTGGTCTCACATAACTCACTCTTCCTATAATTTCTCCCTATTCTATACAGTTCATTTGATTTTTGTATATCCGTAATCCACTTTGAGCCATATGAATTTCTCCTCCAAGGCTCATAATGAGATTAAGAAGACTTGCAATTTTCACTGACATATAAAGTTGGAGACTGTATTTATACCAAAATCATTCAACATCGAATATATGGATGTGAATTGTATCCATCAAGTTGCCAAAATATGCGCCTATGAGACTTTTTGCCTTAGAATATTTCAGGCAAATGAATAATCTCCGATGTTATTCGTTTTTGTAATGTTAAGAAGAAAGCACACCAAAAATCAAAAGTCACATTAGCTCCTTTATATGTAATTCTAGGGATGTCAATTAATAGCTAAAATATATTGCAAAACCATTTAAGTTACAAAAGAGTTTCGTTGACCTTAAGATCCATTCGCTTATCCGTGACAAAAAAGAATGAAGAACATATCATCACCCTACCAAGATGATCTTAAATAGAACAATATGCTAATCATGATGAGTGTGGAAGGAGCACTGAAGGAGTGCCAAGATAGTGAAGAAGACAATATAATCGAAAACTTTATGAAAGATTCTGAGAAAAAGTTTGACCTAGAATCTTTTGGTCAAGAGCAAAATTTGTACAGACTTCTTCTGCAGAGGGAAATCTTCAACATGGATTACAAGAGATCAGTCCATCGACCATGTGCTTGAGTCTAAAATAAGGGAAAAAAGAACTTCTACAAAATATTGAAACTTTCAACATATGCAGAAACCCTCAAAACCTGGTGGCAATGGATCAAACACAGGTTTCTCCTACTCAAGTAAATCATCCCGAAGTTTCAGAATTGCAAACTCCATCTTAATATGGAAAATAGGCATTAAAAAAAGACAAAAATTCCGGTATCCTACCCTAAAGAATCCTCAGAACTAATCGTCAAAAAGCAGTAAACTCAATCCACCTTATGGAAACTATAGATGAAATAATTGATGATGAAAGAGAAGATAGTCAACGAACCGGCATAAATTAGTGAAACATACACACAAAGACAAGAGGAAAAGAATTGTAAAAATAAATAGTACCTAAGTCTCTTCCTAAATGGCCTAAAAACAGACATGTGATATAAAGAGAACTTTCATTAATATAAAAAGCAAAGAATGATCCATTGAGAATGTATATTATATCGTATCCGAGAATGGCTCCACATAATCATGAAAGACACTGCCGGATTCGACATTCAACAAGGAAAAATGATGATGAGCCATTTCAAATCTTGGCAGGTAAAACCCATGACAAGATCTCTGATTATATTAGAACCACTCTGAGGTCCCGGAAAAGACATTCATCCTCGACCAGATAGAGTCGTATAAAACAAACTCTGGGAAATGATATATTCCACCTCATCGATATAAGCCATATGTACTCTTAGTCAGCAGATCTTTAACAATAAAATACCTGGTATTGGCAAATTGAGAAGGCCTCTTCTCAGGCCAAAGATAACAGAATAAAGTCTCTGGAAGACATAATCATCAGTTTGGGTCACAACCCCAAAGATATCAAAAGCATTGAGGCACTAATTAAAAAGAAGATGATGATATTGCTGCACTGAGAAAGCAGCTGAAATTACCAGCCTCAAGGCATCCCCAGACCCAAGAAGTTTTGAAGGAAAATTCACAGGAAGAGCTAATGGAGTTGCTCTTAAAAATGACTAAGCAACTGGGTGAAACAGAGAAAGAATTGGAACAAGCTTTACAAGAAAAGGAAGCTATCATGCAGGCATCCATCACAGAAGCTACTACAACTACGGGTACCACAACAACAGATCAACAAATAGAATCAGCACAGGTAGACACTTCTGGTTTAAGTTCTGATGAATTGGGAAAACAAATGGAATGTTTAAAACTCAGAGTCACAGAACTTAAAACCACAAAATTGCAGTTAGAAAACTTGGAGCAGAAATATGATATGTCCAAAAGGACTGTTGCAGATAATACCAGGGAAATTAAAAGATTGGAAAAATTGGTTAAGGCTTTAGAAAAATATCTTTCATTAGAAAAGTCTTTGAGAGAAATAAATGAAATTCTTTGGGACAATATAATTGAGTCAATAAAAAGTATTTGGTCTTTTGTTCAAACAATCTTTGAACAAAATGACTTGATCAAAGTAGCTCAGGAAGAAATAGCCAAAACAAGAGATGAATTAAAGAGCAGACCTGAGCAAGCCAATCAACTTATACAGTTTCTGAACACCCGGACTAAGCAACAGCTTTCAGAATTAGGAATTGATGACAGGACAGGCACTATTTTAGAAATAAAAAGAGTTTTTACCAAAAGAACTCTTATGCAGAATTTGGAAAGGAAGTGCTCAGATATTCTAGAAGAAATCAATGCTTTTAAAGGGAAATTTCAGGTTTTATTAGACAATGGGTTACCCAGTCCTATGCTCGCAGGTGACAAGATAATGGACCTAGAAACCTATGTTACTAAAATAGATATACATGCTCATAACACAACTATTCTTTCTATCAATTCGTCAAAAGCAACATTGCCAACAGGAAGGAATCTCTATGACAGATTGAAGAATTTGTTTCATCTGGAGCATGAAATAAAGTATTTGTTCCCTAGTCAGCCCACTTTTTACAGATACACAAAGGCCGATGAGACATTGAGAAAACTTAAAAGAACCATAATAGCAGAAGATAAATGGTGGGAAGACTTGTTGGACATTTTATGAAATTTACCTTCAGGTTGAGAATTTTATCTTTTTACTATCATGTAAAGGATAAATAATGAGCACAGGTTAAAGAGTATCAGTTGGGCAGTTGAAAGAGTATAAGTAGAAACGAAGAGTATCAGACAAGCAAAATAATTACTCAAAGGGACAACATCAAGCCCTATTATAGCACCTGCCTCCAGCACATCCACAAAGGAAGGAAACAACACATCAGCAGTTACTTGTTATTCTGTCTACGAGACCATTTGTCTCCTTTTTATTTGTAAATTACTCATTAGTCACCCTAGATTATTGGCTAGGTTAGTGTGAGATATTTTCAATTATTTTTTGTATAAATAAACCCTCAAAGAGATGTTGAGGGTGGATTCTATTATTTGGCTGTGACATTGAAGTTTTTGGAATAAAAAGTGTTTTGGAGAAATTTATTTGTGGCTTACTGGATGACAATTTGAAGCTCAGGACTTTTTGCAGGATTCATGTGTCGGACTGCAGTTCAATAAGTCTTTCTATCTTATGTCTTAAGTTTTATATCTGTTTATATTATCATCATGTCCATTTCTGAATAATTAACATAAAAGAATAAATCAGAATTTACTTAATTGTACTCTGATTTCAGTTGTGATTATTCTAGATGTTTTCCTCTAAATTAGTTATAAGCAACAAATTCTTAATTGCTCTTGCTTCGCTAATTTAAACATTTTGGTTACTATAGTAAAGAATTTTTCACTGCTCTTTATTTGTAATCATTTAATTTCTTTCCTTTGAACATGGTGAAACATTCTTAACTGCCTTTCATCCCTTCAAACCCATTCCATCCACTTTAAATTTTAAGGATTGTTCTATGTTTGGCTATCTTGCCCTGTAAAGCCATCTTGTGTGTAGAATAGAAATCCAGTAAAGCCATCCTTTGACTCCATAGCCCAATGGCCTGAAAATATTCAACCTTGCCCTTAGTTGGCGAATTCCACCATTTTCAAACAAACTCTTGGATCTATAACTAGCCTAAAACCTTCTAAGAACAAAGATAAATTATAAAGAGAGAGCCCTCTCTGGATACAGATTGGCTAGATTCTATATTTGAAGGTTGGTTTGTGGTTACCTCGGGTATACTTTCCTTTTCCACAACTTCAAGGAAAACCTGAGTGATAACATAGTGGCGACCATACTGGGGACCTGAATCATTTTTATTGTTAAATATTGTTCACTTATAAGCTAAAGACAAAGTCTGAAGCTCAGCCAGGTAGCCTTTGAAATTGCTTTTGCTCTGCAATTGCAAAAGTAAATAAATGCTGCTTCAGTCCATCTCTGATTTATTTTATATACTGAACCTTAGTTTCAAAATGTTTAATCAGACTCTCTAGTTCAATAAAATCTTTGAGAAAATTAATCATAAATCATTATTTCTTGAAGAATTGGTAGAAGTTGTATTTGTTTTTCAATTAAAGCCAAAAATCCAAAAACATGTAGTCTAGGAAAACTAGCTTCAGAAAGGATTCGTCATACTAGGTCAAATCCTGACCCTAATCCACCACCAATATTTGACAATCCGAATCTGATTCCTAGGATTCTTAGAAGACAAGGAAGTCAAGAAAGTTCTGAAAGAGGAAGTCAAGAGAGTTCTGGAAGTTCCAGACCTCTGTCTAGATCACATTCCTGTCCTGTGAATATTATATATTTTGACGAAATTCCTTTTGATGAGCGATTTGAAACATCCTTATTTGTAAATTTTTCTGAAACTGAATTACCGAGATTAGTTCTAGATCCATTGTTTTTTGAAGATTTGCAATTCAGATTTGTTTCATATCACCTTGACAGACAGTTACAAGACTCCATTCAATCTGAACAAACCTTTGAATAAAGTTAAAACATCTCTGTAATTACCGAAGCTTCCCCAAGTTCAGTTACTTTTTCTCAAGCTTTTCAAACACCAGTCACCCCTTCTACTCTTCCACCTAGACCACCCTCACCTATTATTCCATTACACCTTCCAATGGCCAATAGATATGCTCCGTTATAGTTGCCAGCCAACCCTGCTGCCTTGCCTCAAGATTATCAGAGTAAGATCACACCTTTTGATGGATCAGGTACTTACACAGCTCAACAACATGCCAAAAGAATGACTTATTACTTTGAATTCTATGAAATTGACACTGATGATGTCCGAATGAGAATTTTTGTTCAGAGTCTTACTGGGGAAGTTAGGACATGGTTTAGGGCCCTTACTCCAAACAGTATTGTTGATTTACCATCTTTGTATAGATCATTTTTGAATAAATGGGAGAAAAAGAAAGACCCTCTTCAGATCCTATCAAAATTTGAAAAATTGAGAAGAAGACCTAATGAAACCGTGCAAGATTACATCATAAGATTCAATGAAGCCTACACCGTTGTTCCTCAAAACCTTAGACCTCCTCCTGACTCAGTATTGGTTAAATTCCCTGATGGTTTTGACTCTGACATAGCCTATTCACTCAAGGAAAGAGCCCCCCAAACCCTAGAGGAAATGCAAATCATAGTGGTTAGTGTAGAAGCAAACCTTATCGAAAAACGAGCCAGAGCTAGGGCCGAAAGAAGAATGCCTATGAATGAAGAACCTTCAGCTTTTGAAAGAAAGCTGGATGCAATCATTAAAGGTATGGAAATATTAGGAGACAGAGTGGAGACAATCGAAAGAAAGTCTTCTGGTGATAATCAAAATGTTGTGAGAAACCCAAACTTTAGAAGGAATCAGAACCAAAATATTGGGAAGAATGTCCCTGACCAAAATATCAGGCCACCTTTCCAAGAAAATTTTGTTGAAGGTTCAACTTCTGAAGAACCTACAGAGGATGTGGACATAAACAATGTAACTGAGGACAAAAATGAACCAGAATTTTTCCTATCTCAGGATGATCAGGAGAATCACATCCTTGAAACATTCCAAACTCATTCAGGAGAAACTTTTGATTTTAAGGAAGGCTATGACACAACAATTTATGAGGTTCATAAACAGTACAATTTGAGAAGCAGACGGATTGATGTGCCAGAGAATAGCAAACAGAAAACTGCAAAACAAAATTTCAAAGGTAAAGTTAACATCCCTCCTGTACAAAACATTCCCCCTGTACAAATTCTGTCTAGGACAACTCCTAACCCTTCAAATCCAATAATTGAAGATGTGTCTGACAACCAACCAAACAATAAACAACAATCTAATACTTTTCCTCCTATAGGAAACGTAGAAGAAACAGTAGAAGTTAGTTCAGAAACACCTTCAAATCAAAATTTCACTCATGAAAAAGAGAAAAACGTTGAAGACCCAAAAAATAGAGAAAACCCAACTGTGCAAAACACTAAAATTCAAACAGAAAAACCTTTCAATCTAGAGGCTGAAATAGGCAAACTAAAGATAGCTATTCCTTTATCAGAATTGGCTAAACATGATGTCTATAGAAGTCAAATCAGCAAATCCTTAAACATTAACATTACTGGAATGGATGATTCAGTAAATATTCTTGACGATCAACCCAAACTCCTTTTTGGCCCCGAGGTAAATGGCAAACCAGAAAGTGGAGGAACTCCTCCATTTTATGTAAGCCTGAACGTTCATGACAAAATACTCCACAATGCTATGCTTGATTCTGGAGCATCCCACAATTTGATGCCAAAAGCTGTGATGGAAAGATTAAATTTAGACATTACCAGACCGTATAAAGATCTGTTTTCTTTTGATTCTAGTCAGGTAAGATGTTTAGGTTTGATTAAATATTTGTGTGTTACTTTGGTGCAATACCCTGCGAAGTCTGTTTTGATGGATATAGTAGTGGCTGATATTCCTCCTAAATATGGTATGTTGTTGTCTAGATCCTGGGGTGCTAAACTTGGAGGATCTATTCAGCTAGACATGTCATATGCCACTATTTCAGTATTTGGTCAACCTAAAAGATTATATAGAGAAACCTTGATGAAGTACTTGGTAAGTAGCCATGAGAAGCCTGAAAACTTTCCTGTCTATTCAGTACATTCTGATATGGATTCTTTCATCCTTTATAATGCTGAAAAGGACCTTCCAACTGAACTAGAAGCACCTGAAAAGAAAGCTACAAACAAAACTACTGTTAAAATTGAAGAGATTTCAGAAAACCAAGAAACACCAGACAACCAAGAAATACCAGAAAAAGCTAAACAACTAGCTCCTGTTAAGAAACATGTTAAAACAGTTGATGAAGATTATGAACATGAAATTTTGTGGCATTTAGAATTTGATGGCTCAGTAAACAAGTTAGGAGCAGGGGCTGGAATTTGGTTACATAATGTTGAAAATGATCATGCCGAAGGTCATTCTTATAGATTGAATTTTAAATGCACTAACAACATGGCTGAGTACGAAGCCCTTTTGCTAGGGCTTAAACATGTCAAAAAGTTAGGATCAATTAGGGTATCAATCATAGGAGACTCTGAATTAATTATCCAACAGATTAATGGTGAATGTTCAACCAAAGATCCTAGATTGAAACAATACAGAGAAACAGTTGTGGAAATTCTCAACACCTTTCTACAAGCTCAACTTGCCAAGATTCCCAGGAAACAAAATTTGCATGCTCACAGTCTTGCAATGTTCGCTAGCACATGTAAATTTCCTTTTGGACCTAATCATCAGTTCACAGCTGAGATTAGACATAGACCTGCTATACCGGACAATCTAATGAATTGGAAAGTATTTGTAAATAACAATCAGATCAATAGTTTTTTGACACTAGAAAATGAGTTTTCTAACAGCTATATAGATGAAGACATAACCATTGATGAATCTGATCAAGAAAAAGAACAAAAAATAGATATTTCAAGAGAGACTGCAATTCACATGCTTCACCCCACCACATTCACAGAAAAAGATATGCAGGATTTGATACAAATGGAATTTGATGAGATCATAGAAGATGAAACTGAAATCTTTAATCTGAAAGACAATCATTTACCCAAGGGATTAACTCCTTTGGAAGATCTTTTTGATTCAAATGACATTCCATTTAAACCCAAAATGGAACCTGTTAAGGCTGATATTGAAGAATGCAACTTTGGAACTTCAGAAAATCCCAAAATGGTTAAACTATCTAAATCTCTGCCAGAAGATCAAAAGGTTAAATATGTTGAACTTTTAAAAGAATTCCAGGATGTTTTTGCTTGGAGTTATGAAGATCTCAAATCATATGATATATCCATAATTCAACACACTATACCTTTGAAACCAGATCAAAAACCTTTCAAACAAAAACTTAGAAGGATCAATCATGTTTTACTACCTTCAATTGAAAAAGAAATTAAAAGGATGTTTGAAGCAGGGATTATAGCTCCTATTAGGTTCTCTGAATGGGTTTCTAATCTAGTACCAACAAGAAAGAAAACTGGAGAAATTAGATTGTGTGTTGATTTAAGAAATTTGAATAAAGTTTCTTTAAAATATAACTATCCTTTGCCTAAAATGGACCATATCTTACAAATGGTAGTAGGATCTTCAAGAATATCTCTTCTGGATGGATTTTCAGGGTATAACCAGATTCTGGTTCATCCTGATGATCAAGATAAAACATCATTCACAACACCATGGGGTACTTTTAAATATGTCAAGATGCCATTTGGACTCAAGAATGCAGGAGCTACATTTCAGAGAGCAATGGACATTGCTTTTGCTAAAGAAATACATGATTTTCTGGTAATTTATCTAGATGATTTAACAGTTTTTTCCAAAACAGATCAACAACATTTAGATCATCTAAGGCAAGTGTTTATAAAGTGCAGAAAATATGGCATTTCCTTAAATCCTAAAAAGTCATTGTTTGGTTTGGAAGAAGGAAAGCTCTTAGGTCACATTATATCTAAAGATGGCATTCGAATTGACCCTGAAAGAATACAAGCAATTTTGCAGATACCTCATCCCAGAAATATAAAAGAACTTCAAGCTTTCATAGGAAAGATCAATTTCTTGAGAAGGTTTATTTCCAGTTTAGCTGAATTACTTAGATTTCTTACTAACATGCTTAAAAAAGATTCAAGCATTGACTGGACTGTAGAAGCCAAGCAATCATTTGAAGAAATCAAAATGGCTTTAACAAGAACACCAGTTCTTACCAGTCCAAAGTTTGATAGAGATTTCATTATTTTTTCATTTTCTTCTGAACATACAATTGCAGTTGTTTTACTACAAAAGGATGATCAGGGATGTGAAAAACCAATTGCCTTTTTCAGTAAAGCACTTAGAGATGCATCTTTGAAATACAATATCATGGAGAAACAAGCTTTTGCACTTGTAAAAGCAATTAAAGATTTCAGAGTTTATATATTATATTCTCATGTGATAGCTTATGTACCTAATGCTGTCGTTAAAGACATCTTGACTCAAGATGGTATTGAAGGCAAAAGGGGTAAGTGGATAGCTACCATATTAGAATATGATATTGAGATTAAACCAACAAAACTCATAAAAGGTCAAGGTTTGGCTCAACTCATGACTGAAACTAATTGCCAAGCCTTAGACATCAACGAACTGGATGACGAACAGGAGATGGCGACTCCACAGATCAGTCAAGCTTTCTTAGATTCTCCCTGGTACACTGATATCATTCATGTTTTGCTAAACCTGCAAGCTCCTCCAGGGTTGTCCAGAACAAAACAAAGATTTTTGAAAATGACATCTTTAAAATATTGTATTTTAGATAGTGCTCTTTTTTGGAAGAATCATGATGGAATCTTATTAAATTGTTTATTAAAAGATGAAGCTGACAAGGCACTTAATGAATTTCATGTAGGGGATTGTGGTGGACACCTCTACTGGAAGTCAACTGCAGATAAAATCTTAAGGGCTGGTTTTTACTGGCCAACCTTGTTTTCAGATGTTAAGAAATTTGTAACTTCTTGTCATAAGTGTCAGATCTTTGAGGGTAAAAGAAAGTTGTTACCTTTACCATTAAAACCAATTTCCATAGAAAGACCCTTTCAACAATGGGGATTAGATTTTATTGGAGAAATCCATCCCTCTTATTCTGGTCAACATAGATGGATTCTTACTGCCACAGATTACTTTACCAAATGGATTGAAGCTATCCCATGCAGACAGGCCAATGATTCTGTAATTATAGGGTTTTTAGAAACCAATATACTTTCAAGATTTGGATGTCCAGAGAAAATTATAACAGATAATGTTGTTGCATTTAAGTCTAAGAAAATGATTAGTTTCTGCAATAAATATCATATTACTTTGGGCCATTCAACAGCCTATTACCCTCAGGGTAATGGACTAGCAGAATCCTCCAATAAAAGCCTTATTAATATCATCAAAAAGTTATTAGAAGAAAATAAAAAGAATTGGCATAAGAAAATTACCAATGCATTGTGGGCAGACAGACTTACAACTAAGAAATCAATTGGGACTAGTCCATATGAATTAGTTTATGGCATTGAAGCAAGATTCCCATCATCTTTAGGAATTCCTGTTATGAAGTTACTTCAGGAGGCTCAAGTGGAACCAAATGATATTCAGAGAAGAATTAACCAAACAATTCACTTGCAGCAGACCAGAGAAGAAGTGTATCAACGATCCCAAGTCTTGCAGGAAAAGTTAAAGAAAATGTTTGACAAAAGAACTAAAGCAGAAGATTTTCAACTAGGAGATAAAGTCCTAAGATGGGATTCCAGAAGAGAAGAAAAAGGGAAACATGGGAAATTTGATTTCTTATGGAAAGGGCCTTACATCATTCATGCCTTACAGGGGAACAACACATACTTTTTAAAGGATTTGGACAATTCAGAAGCTGAGGAAGGACCAGTCAATGGTCGAATGCTAAAGCACTATTTTGATCCTATTTACTAGGATGTTCTGATTTTTTCTAACTTGTACATAATATATCCTCTTCTAATGCATCAGTTTTGATTGGATGGTGACTTCTTGGAGTTGAAGCCCGAAGTGAAGGCCCTAAGCTTCAAAAGTTTCACTATCATATATACAATAAAGCTACCAGAAAAAGGAGATTACATGTTCAGACTGAAGACATTTTAAGGCATCTGACCTGCTGTTCTTGACTTTCCACAAGGAAAATCCATCCCCAAGTGGAGCCAGTGTTAGACTCCTATACCAATAGGTGTCATTTTTCATGATTGTCTTGATTGAACTATGGAATATGTTCAAACCTTTTTCTTGAGCAAAGGTGTTCCATATTCTTGAAAAACCAAAAAATCAAAAAATTTAAAAATGTAAAGAGGGTATACCCTAAAAGAAAAATCAAAGGGTAAGAAAAATAAAATGGTCAAAAAAGTGAAAGAAATGAACCCCAAACAAAAAATAGACCAAGGAAAGTGTGCAAATCCAAATGCCACTACTATTTCATTTTTGTAATAAAGAAATTGTGTGCAGCTTGTCAAACTTTTGCCACAATTTATGAAGAGTCAAACTGTTTAAACTTGACTCATTCATGTTTCAATTTCATGTTGTAGAATAGAGAATAAATATTTAGCCAAACAGTTTAATCTTGGCAGATAAGTAGATAGGTAGAGTTAATAAAAGGTGCTCAACAGTTTAATCTGAGCCCTTGGATGTAATAAGGGTAGAATTAGATAGATTTGCCATGTAAAAAGAAAAAGGTTGATAAGGGTTTGCAAGTCCAAATGCACCCTAATAAAGAAGAGAAAATGGTAGTGTCAAGTAGATAGGGTAGGTAGATGGTGTTGCAAAGTTTTATGTGATGAATGATGGTGCTGAATATGTTTAATATTTTACCTTCATCACAAGTACTGAAGCAGAAAATGCACTGGAAAATTCACAGAAAGCAAAGTCAAAATCATTAACTTCCCACATCACTTTCTCCCTAAGATTTTTACTAATTTCCCCAAAGTGCTAAGGTATTTGGAGATTAAAGGTGCTCAAGGCATTTCCTTGACTTTTGGAGGGACCGGACCCTCGGCCTAATGATCAAAAAGACCTAAGTACTTGAAGTTATTTATCATTATAATCATTCACTTTAACCTTTTCCTAAGTAAAATCCAATTTTACTTAGGAAAATCATGCAAATTTCCATAATAAACCCTCAAAATCACTTGCTATTCTATGTTTAAGTGTTGAAATTGAGATGATGTAATTTACTTCAGAAATCTTCACTTTCTTAGTTATAGTTAAGTATTTTGAGTTTACCTTGTCCTTTGTCATATTAACCTCTGATTTACTTATTAAATCCCTAGTAAAAAGACCTTATCCTATAGTACTTAACTCCTTTTTACGCAAATATCCCAAAAACCCCTCTTATTATACGTTTTGGCCAAAGTTTATGTAATCCCCTTTGTTAAATAAAAACCCCCAATAAAAACCCTTTGGCTAAAAATACCCATATAGGTTATTCCCTACCCCTATGGTTGATAAATAACATTTATTTATTACCATATAATAAGAAATATTGAAAAAGGTTTTAACATATAGTTTTATATGTTGAAAACGGAAAAAAATAAATAAAACCGAAGTTTTAATTTAAACTAGAACTTCGAAAAACCCCCAAGCCATCGTGGCCCATCCACTTGGCATTTTAAAATCCCGCCCGACACTTTAACCATAGTAAAAAAACCCCTAACCCTGCCGCAACTGTGAGTAAGCTATGGGATTAATTAATCACCAGGATTAATTAATAACCATCCATTCCGCCAATCAAACGCCCCCCGGGACATTTAATTAAGCTAATCATGTTTTAAAACCCCGTCGGGCCCGCACGTTAAAACTATGCCAATTCCACATCTCGTCCACCGTCAGATCGCCTCCCCGATGATCAATGGTCCAGGATCATTCCGCTGGCCGTCTTGCATCCGGAAGATAACGAGCGGGGGCACGGTGGTTTTGGAATAGTACTCCGACCACGTGTCAGTTGATCAATGGAATCGCTCCCTCCGCGCTCAATACCACCATCTCCCAAAGAGCGGTGCGGAAATTACCGCTTACCGCCCGGTCCCGGTGACGCGTCCTCGCGTACCGGATGACGTCATCCTCGAAAAAAATCAAAATCCCCGTTGACTTGTAAATAAAACAAAAAATCGTGTTTTTCTGTCATTTTCACTGTTGAAAACGACTGCGTCCTCCTCTGAAAAAATTGAAAATTCCGCTGTTTGAGACGTCGCCGACCAAATTGCCAAACGCCATTGCTAAACTAGTGCTCAAGCATCCATCCGCCATTGGCCAGTGCCTGTAAAATTCAAATTTCTCCATTAAACAGGTATTTATTCAAATTCCTGCTGAAACTCTTTGAAAAATCCACTTTCCTGTGTTAAAATTCATGCCAGAGTCTGAAAAAGGGTTAATTTCAGTCTATTCGAGTTCCTGCAAGTAAAATCAAAGCTCCTAGAATCAAAATTGCACCCGGTTTGTGAAGAAAACCCAGAAACTTCCATTTTGAATACACAAGAACCAAAATGGAAGCTCCGGCAGCCCTGAATGTAACCCCATTGAATGCCCCTCACAGAGAGTTAGAATACTTACCATTAGTGGATAAAGACTTCCAAATTAAAGACTTAGGTTTCGATGAAAGTCCTCTTCGAAGTTATTGTCGCTGCAAAGACGATTATTCGAAGGGTCTAGATGTCATTGGATTGTGGGAATCCAATTTCCCGAGATATCTTATCCCCTCAGTCTATGTTTTCCCAGAAATTATCCACTACTGTCACTCCAACTATGATTCAACTCAAAGGGCAGTGCTGTCTCCTGATCAGAGTATCCTTTTCCCCATCACTCCTCAAGCTATCAATAAAATTCTCCACTTTGAACCTGATCAAGATCTTACTCCTTTATCCTTGGAAGAACTACTTGAAAATTCTACCCAACTGTCCCCAGAAAAATTGAAATGCATTTTCCAGACTTTTATGTTGCCTGAACATCAACCTAAGGGGCCTCCTCCTTATGGTTTTGCTTACGTTAATAATTTAGGCAGACTCATCCTAAATATGATATCCTTTGTCATGGGTTTCAATACAAGTGAATATGTTGATGAAATAACCCTGGTGTTGCTGTCTATCTTTACTCCTGGGCAACCTCCTGCAGTGAAATATAACTTTGCATCTTTCATAGCCAATAAAATCCATGACCAGTTCATGAAGCTAGATAATGAGAAAGTGTTTAAATATTCCTGAGTCATTTACCATCTCATCATCTATTATCAATCAGAGAAGTTTCATTTTCCTGCTAAAAAGCTTGATGCAAAGGGAAACCCTAGATCAGTTATATTCTGGTCTGCCATAACTCACTCTTCCTATGATTCTCCCTATTCCTATGCTGAGTTTATCGATCTTTTTGTATATCTTGCAACTACCTTGTTGACTGGAATTCCCCCTCCAAGGCTCAGTAATGAGATTAAGAAGACTTTGCAGCTTTCAAGAACATATAAAGTTGGGGACTGGTATTTATACCAAAATCATTCAGTCATCAGAATATATGGATGTGAATTACATCCATTCAAGTTGCCAAAATATGTGCCTATGATACTTTTTTCCTTGGAATATTTCAGGAAAATGAATAATTCTGATATGATTCATTTTTGTAGTGTAAAAAAGAAAGCCCAACTCAGGATCAAAAGTCAATTAGTTCCCTTCATATGCAACTCTAGGGATGCTGAGCAAGAAGCAGAAGATATACTACAAAATCGTTGCAAGTTCCAAAGGAGTTTCCATTGGGTTCCTTATGATCCATTTGGTTTTATCTGTGATAAAAGAATGAAGAACAAATCATCCCCATACTTTCACCACAGGATTCCTAAAATAGAACAATATGCTAATCAAGATGAGTGGGTGGAAGGAACACTAGTTGAGCAAGATAGTGAAGAAGACAATATGAACAAAATTATGAGAGACCTTGAGAAAAACTTTGACTTAGAATCTTTTGGGCAAGTGCAGGTACCTCATATTGGCACTTCTTCAGCAGGAAATCTTCAAAAGGGATTATAGGAAATAAGTTCACCAATTGCAGTTGAATCTAAAGGTAAAGGGAAAGAACCTGAGGAACAGGTCATTGAAACTTTCATTATGACAGAAAAGCCTCAAACCTCCAAGGCACCAGATCAAACACAGGTTTCCCCTGTTCAAGTTAATCATCCTAAGGTTTCAGAATTACAGACTCCATCTAATATGGAAATAGGCAAGAAAAGGCAGGTTCCAGATCCTACTCCTCCCAAAGAATCTTCAGAGCTACATCAAGATAAAAAGCAGAAACTCAATCCACTCCCAGAAGTGGAAACTATAGATGAAATAATTGATGATGAAAGAGAAGATAGTCAACTAACTGGCACAGTTAGTGAAATACACATAGGCCACAAAGGAAAAGCATTGCAAAAACAGTTGAGTACTGAAGTATCTTCTTTTAAGCCACCAAAAACAGATACAGGTGATATAAAAAGAACTTTCATTAATATAAAGGCAAAGAATGATCCATTGAGAATGAAGGTATATGATCAATATCTGAAAATGGCTCCACATAATCAGGAAAGATTAATGTCATCATTTGACATTCAACAAGGCAAAATGATGATGAGCCATTTCAAATCCAAGGTGCCAAAACCCATGACAACATCTGATTATATTAGGACCAATTTTGAGGTCCTGGCAAAAGACATTCATCCCTTGGACCAGATAGAGTTGCATAAACAAACTGGGGAAATGATATATTCCACCCTTACTGATAAGGCCATGGCAGCCCTTAGGCTGCAGGATTCTTTAAATAATACAAACACCCAGTTGAAAATTGAGAAGGCTTCTTCTCAGGCAAAAGATAACAGAATAAAGTCTCTGGAAGAAATAATCATCAGTTTGGGTCACAATCCCAAAGATATCAAAAGCATTGAGGCACTAATTAAAAAGAAAGATGATGATATCGCTGCACTGAGAAAGCAGCTGAAATTGCCACCCTCAAGGCATCCCCAGACCCAAGAAGTTTTGAAGGAAAATTCACAGGAAGAGATGATGGAGTTGCTCTTAAAAATGACTGAGCAACTGAGTGAAACAGAGAAAGAATTGGAACAAGCTTTACAAGAAAAGGAAGCTATCATGCAGACATCCATCACAGAAGCTACTACAACTACAGGTACCACAACAACAGATCAACAAACAGAATCAGCACAGGTAGACACTTCTGGTTTAAGTTCTGATGAATTGGTAAAACAAATGGAAAGTTTAAAACTCAGAGTCACAGAACTTCAAACCACAAAATTACAGCTAGTAAATTTGGAGCAGAAATATGATATGTCTAAAAGGACTGTTGCTGATAATACCATGGAAATTAAAAGATTGGAAAAATTGGTTAAGGCTTTAGAAAAATATCTTTCATTAGAGAAGCCTTTGAGAGAAATAAATGAAATTCTTTGGGATAATATAATTGAGTCAATAAAAAGTATTTGGTCCTTTGTTCAAACGATTTTTGAACAAAATGTTTTGATCAAAGTAGCTCAGGAAGAGATAGACAAAACAAGAGATGAATTAAGGGGCAGACCTGAGCAAGCCAATCAACTTATACAGTTTTTGAACACCCAGACTAAGCAACAGCTTGTAGAGCTTAGAATTGATGACAGGACAGGCACCATTTTAGAAATAAAAATAGTTTTTACCAAAAGAACTCTTATGCAGAATTTGGAAAGGAAATGCTCAGATATTCTGGAAGAAATTAATGCTTTCAAAGGAAAATTTCAGGTTTTATTGGACAATGGGTTACCTAGTCCTATGCTCTCAGAGGACAAGATAATGGACCTGGAAACCTATGTTACTAAAATAGATATACATGTTCATAACGTAACTGCTCATTCTATCAGTTCATCAGAAGCAACATTGCCAACAGGGAAGAATCTCTACGACAGGTTAAAGAATTTGTTTCATCTTGAGCATGAAATTAAGTATTTTTTTCCTAATCAGCCCACTTTTTACAAATACACAGAGGCCGATGAAACGTTGCGAAAGCTCAAAAGAACTGTAATAGCAGACGACAAATGGTGGGAAGACTTATTGGAAATCTTGTAAAAATTATCTTCAGGCAGTGAATTTTGTCTTTTTACCATCAGGTAAAGGATAAATAATAAGCACATGTTAAAGAGTATCAGTTGGGCAGTTGAAAGAGTATCAGTAGAAACGAAGAGTATCATACAAGCAAAAGAATTACTCAAAGGGACAACATCGAGCCCTATTATAGCACCTGCCTCCAGCACATCCACAGAGGAAGGAAACAGCACACCAGCAGTTACTTTTTATTCTGTCTACGAGACCATCTGTCTCCTTTTTTATTGTAACTTATTCATTAGTCACCCTAGATTATTGGCTAGGCTAGTATGAGATATTTTCAATTATTTTTTGTATAAATAAACCCTCAAAGAGAGTATTGAGGGTGGATTCTACTACTTCGCTGTGACATTGATGTTTTTGGAATAAAAGCGTTTTGGAGAAATTTATTTGTGGCTTACTGGATGACAATTTGAAGCTCAGGACTTTTTGCAGGATTCATGTGTCTGGCTACAATTCAATAAGTCTTTCTATCCTATGTCTTAAGTTTTATATGTGTTTGTAATATCATTGTGTCCATTTCTGAATACTTGACATAAAAGAATAACTCAGAATTTACTTAATTGTACTCTGAGTTCAGTTGTGATTATTCTAGATGTTTTCCTCTAAATTAGTTATAAGAAACGAATTCTTAATTTCTCTTGCTTCTCTAATTTAAACATTTTGGTTACTATAGTAAAGAATTCTTCACTGCTCTTTATTTGTAATCATTTCATTTCTTTCTTTTGAACATGGTGAAAGATTCTTAACTGCCTTTCATCCCTTCAAACCCATTCCATCCACTTTAAATTTTAAGGATTTTTCTCTGTTTGGCTATCTTGCCCTGCAAAGCCATCTTGTGTGTAGAATAGAAATCCAGTAAAGCCATCCTTTGACTCCACAGCCCAATGGCCTAAAAATATTCAACCTTGCCCTTAGTTTGGCGAATTCCACCATTTTCAAACAAACTCTTGGATCTATAACTAGCCTAAAACTTTCTAAGAACAAATATAAATCATAAAGAGAGAGCCCTCTCTGGATGCAGATTGGCTAGATTCTGCATCTGAAGGTTGGTTTGTGGTTACCTCGGGTATACTTTCCTTTTCCACAACTTCAAGGACAACCTGAGTGATAACACTCTAAATTTCCAAGTATCCACACTCTCCAAGTGTGCTCCAAGAAAAATCTAAGTATCCAAGAGTATGAGAGAGAGGGAGAGAATAATGAGAGAACTCCAAAAATACACTAACCAAGTTCTAAACCAGCAAAAACTTACCAATTGATCCTCATAAGCCTTTTTATTAATGAGGTCCCTATTTTCTTCATTTTCCATTATTTTCCTTCCTTTTCCTCCTCACATGAAACCTGTGACCTTTCACCTCCCTTTTCTCCCATTTTCCATTATTTTCATAAATAAAATACCAATTAATTCCTCGTGCCTTTCTAATGTCTTTTCCATTTCCTTTTCCAATTTCCTTATCCATAATAAACCAAAGTGAACACATGCTAGTATGTTTTTCCCACCATTCAGCTTGGAATACGTGTCCCATCAACCATGGTCTTATATATTGTTACATGGATTTTTAACCAGGGATATTATATAACCCTCCCCCTTGGGGAACACCGCCCTCGGTGTTCAATGACACCTACAAACTAGCAAATGGCTGAAAATAAAACATACTACCTATGGAGCTTGATAACACAGCTCGTTGTAGTATTTACAATGAAATCCTACTGAAAACATGACAATCATACCATTTACTAGAGCTTTATAACATAGCTCATTATGGTATTTACAATAACAACCACATTTACTTCAACCAGAAAATAATCATACCATCTTTGGAACTTTATAAATATAGCTCGATACAGTATTTACAATAATATACACATATACACATATACACATTTTCTCAACCAGAAAATAGAATGGTACGATGCCCATAGCAGTAACAAAGGAATCTAGAGGCTCACACCTCCACCCTCAAAGTAGTAGCAGGATTCACTTCCTTCCCAGTAAGTACATAACCCATTTTTAAATTCAATGTTTCATCCAATGTCCAATGCTACAATCCTACACCATTTTCCCTCTTAGTGAATAGTTACTGACTCATTGTTCCAGGTCACACTCCCAATGTGCATCTAATTCCATATGGAAATGCTAATGACAAAAACAAATCCATCTATGTCCTTCCCTTGGACCTTCTCTGCTACACAGTCCCTCAGGTAATCCAGTCACCCCTTTAGTGTAATCATTCACCTTCCAAGTTCCGTTGGCACCCCCATCAGGGAAAATTTTAGGGGCTAATATTCGCAGGTGGGCTAAATTTCCATGCTTTTTCCAAAAAAAAGATTCACCAATTTCCATTTTTTTTTCTAAAATGATTCGTCCAAATTTTATAGGACACCATTATTTTACGATAATTAAATTTCTCCTCTAAACCATTTGGTCCAATTTTTTAAGTGTCAAAATTTTGGGCATATAGCAATTAATTGCAAACATAGGAATAGGAATGAACCAATTATTGATAAAATTAAACAAAATCCCAAAGTATTAAAATAAAAATAGAAAATAGAGCAATGTGATATTGTTTTGTATGCTCACATTGGTATGCTGACAGTGGTTGTTCCAAACACATGTCAGGAGACAGAAGCAATTTCTTGACATGAAAACCAGTGGACAAGGGTAATGTAACTTTTGGTAACAATGCACCTGGCAAGATTGTTGGTAAAGGAATTCTTAGACTATCAACGAGGAAAATTTTAAGGTTGGAAATTTATCCTAAAGATTATAAATCTTGGCGAATCTTAATAATCAATAATATGAAAAATATAATATGCTTGGTGATATTTTAGTGAAAATATTCAAACTTCTAAGGATTTTATATAGTCTCTTTGAAATTTTGGATATTTTCAAGGTAAAATGATTTTTTAATAAAATTTGCGCAAATAATTTTTAGGAAAAATGGGAATTGGTAAATATTTTTTTTTGGAAAAAGCATGGAAAATTAACCCATCTGCGAATATTAGCCCCTTAAATTTTCCCTCTGTCAAATGGAAAAGGTAAAGCTAATAATTTGTTGTATGTTGATTGGCTAAATCACCTCCTTCTTAGTGTATGAAAGATGTGTGATCAAGGCCATGATGTGATTTTTAAAGCTAAAAATTGTTAAATCAAGTATATATATAGGTGAGATAGTTTTTGATGCAGTGAGAATAGAGAACAATGTGTAAATTCTCAAAGGGAAAAAGGAAATATGTTTCCTATCAAATATTGATGAGAGTTGGTTGTGGCATAGGACACTTGGACATTTGAAATTTGATGGGACAGTAAAACTGAGAAAGGAGAATTATGTCAAGGATTTACCTAGGCTTTCAAAACCAGAGAATACAATTTGCAAATATTTTAAATTGGGAAAGAAAAAAAGAGTGTCATTCAATTCAAAGGAGGTACCGTCATCAAATCAATTGCATCTAGTAAACATGGACTTGTGCGGACCATCAAGAACACAATAATCCTTAGGTAAATTGTATTTCATGCTAATAGTTGATGATTTCAGTAGGATGATGTGGGTTGATTTTCTTAGAGAGAAATACGAAGCCTTTGAAAGTTTAAAGAGTTCAACGTTATGGATGAGAATGAAATTGACTGCAAAATCAAGAGCATAAGATCTCATAATGGAGGTGAATTCACTTCAAAGGAGTTTGCTGTGTTTTGCAAGAAGCATGGCATCAAAAGGAAGTTCACAATAGAAGAGACTCCACAACATAATGGTGTTTCAAAAAGAGAAAATATATATATATACAATAGCTAGCCAGAGCTATGATGGATCAAGGGAAATTTCAATAGATATTTTGGGTTGAATATATTCACACAATGGTAGTGATTCTCAATAAATCTCATTTTAGACCAGAGAGTGAAAAACTCCCTATGATATTTGGTATGGAAAATCTACAACTGTTAATCATTTCATATTTTTTGGTAGCAAGTGTTACATCAAAAGGAATCATGAAAAACTTGGTAAGTTCGAGGCAACGACAGATGAAGGAAATTTTCTTGGATATTCTCAAATAAAAATAGAAAATAGAGCAATGTGATATTTTTTTGTATGCTCACATTGGTATGCTGATAGTCATTGTTCCAAACACATGTCAGGAGACAGAAGAAATTTCTTGACATGAAAACCAGTGGACAAGGGTAATGTAACTTTTGGTAACCATTCGCCTGGCAGGATTGTTGGTAAAGGAATTCTTAGACTGGAAACGAGGAAAATTAAGGATGGAAATCTATCCTAAACATTAGAAATCTTGGTGAATCTTAATAATCAATAATATGAAAACTATAAGATGCTTGGTGATATTTTAGTGAAAGTATTCAAACTTCTAACCATTTTATATATTCTCTTTGAAATTTTGGATATTTTCAAGGTAAAATGATTTTATTAATAAAATTTGGGCAAATCAATTTTAGGAAAAATGGGAATTGGTGAATATTTTTTTTGGAAAAAGCATGGAAAATTAACCCATCTGCAAATATTAGCCCCTAAAATTTTCCCTATGTCAAATGGAAAAGGTAAAGCTAATAATTTGTTGTATGTTGATTGGCTAAAGCACCTCCTTATTGTATGAAAGATGTGTGATCAAGGCCATGATGTGATTTTTAAAGCTAAAACTTGTTAAATCAAGTATATAGATAGATGAGATAGTTTTTGACGCAGTGAGAATAGAGAACAATGTGTACATTATCAAAGATAAAAAGGAAATATGTTTCCTATCAAAGATTGATGAGAGTTGGTTGTGGCATAGGACACTTGGACATTTGAAATTTGATGGGATAGTAAAACTGAGAAAGGAGAATTATGTCAAGGATTTACCTAGGCTTTCAAAACCAGAGAATACAATTTGCAAATATTTTAAATTGGGAAAGAAAACAAGAGTATCATTCAATTCAAAGGAGGTCTCGTCGTCAAATAAATTGCATCTAGTACACATGGAATTGTGCGGACCATCAAGAACACAATCATCCTTAGGTAAATTGTATTTCATGCTAATAATTGATGATTTCAGTAGGATGATGTGGGTTGATTTTCTTAGAGAGAAACACGAAGCCTTTGAAAATTTTAAAGAGTTCAAAGTTATGGATGAGAAAGAAATTGACTGCAAAATCAAGAGCATAAGACCTTATAATGGATGTGAATTCACTTCAAAGGATTTTGATGTGTTTTTCAAGAAGCATGGCATCAAAAGGTAGTTCACAATAGCAAAGACTCCACAACATAATGGTGTTTCAAAAAGAGAAAATATATATATACAATAGCTTGCCAGAGCTATGATGGATCAAGGGCAAGTTCAATAGATATTTTGGGTTGAATATATTCACACAATGGTAGTGATTCTCAACAAATCTCATTTCAGACCAGAGAGTGAAAAAACTCCCTATGATCTTTGGTATGGCAGACCTACAACTTTCAATCATTTCATATTTTTTGGTAGCAAGTGTTACATCAAAAGGAATGATGAAAATCTTGGTAAGTTCGAGGAAATGAAAGATGAAGGAAATTTTCTTGGATATTCTCAAAACAAAAAAGGATATAGATGTTATAATAAGAAAACTAAGAGGATTTTTTATTTCATTTATGTTAAAGTGGATGAATATATTTAATCTGAAGAAAAACAAATAGAAAATACCAATGCCAATGAACCAATTGATAACAATGAGGAGGACCATGAGCCACTTCCAGAAGAAGACAATAAGGAGCCCATTGTAGAAATTATACAATGTGCATGTATATCTTGGATTCACCCGAACTAAAAATTTACTACAATTAAATACTGAATTGCTTCTACAAATATTTTGCGGAATTAAAAACACAATCGCTAAGCACATGAAGTAAAGAAGAATCAAATCACACACACCACAGATAATTTCCTAGGGATATCTTACAGCTAAAAACCCCACTATATTCTACTGTATATTCATCATGGATCATGAAAAAATTACATACAAAACTCTTCTCACAAGAACCCTCGAGTACTCAGCTAATTGTCTCACACTTCCATGAACAAAACTGATCAACACGTAGCCAATTCTCAACTTCTAGACAGCCTGTCTGCCTTGCGCAATCCTTGATGAATGCAATCCCTCCCTAAAATATAGGAATTATGGCCTTCCTTGACTATGCAAGTACCATGGGCACTCCAATGGGTGTTTGATTGCATGTGTGCAACCCCACAATCCTACAAATGATAGTCAACTTCCCTTTCACCTAGATCTCAACTAGGTCTCCACTGGATCTCACATGCATGTAGCTAATAACAGTAAATCCTCGGTTGCATGTGAGATCAATTATTGTGAATTAATTAATATTTAATTCACATGATATCTCACTAGTGTATCTTTAGTTACAACTAGCACAACCAAGTTTAAATCACTTAATTGAGTTAAATTTATTACAACCTACATTAACTAATGCACCACTACACTTCAAACTCCATTACAACTAGCATTATTATGCATGCCTCACCAACTTCCTCTAACTATAAATCCACTAGATAACTGAGTTTATCACTCTCGATTAACTATTTCAAGTCATCATTGAGAATAGATTACAGTTTATTGGCCATCTTAATTAAGGGATAACTAAAATAGACATGCACCCAAAAATATCATTTTGGGCCCCACCCTAGTGTAGGTGCTTAATGCACTAGGCATGGGTGCTGAAATTTTCTTGTTGAATCTCAACACCCACCAATCCTTAAGCCAAGGATCCTTCAAGGTATGTGCCAATATATCACCCAACTAACAAAATTGTTGGTGATTTAACAACAAGTGTTCAGACAAGAAGGAAGTTTCTCAACCGCCCTGCCTAAGTACGCATAGCCCTATTATTAATGGAGGAGCCAAATGATGTTGTAAAACCCAATCAAGGTCAAAATTTGTTAAAATATACACATGAAGAATTACACCAAATAGAGAAAAATCAAACATGGGAACTTGTTCCTAGACCTGAAAACAAGAATTTCATTGGCATGAAATGGGTCTTCATGAATAAGTTAAATAATCAAGGAGAAGTGGTAAGAAACAAGGCAAGGTTGGTATGCAAAGGTTATGCTCAAACTGAGAAACTAGTTTTTGATTAAAATTTTTCTCCTCTCGCAAGATTAGAGTAAATTTAAATTTTTTTCACATTTTACTACATTGAGAAATTCAAAATATATCAAATGGATCTCAAATCTTCCTTTCCTAATGGATAAATATAGGAAGAAGTTTACATAGATAATCCAAAAGGTTTTCAGCTGACAATGAATCAAGATTATGTTTACAAGCTTAAGAAGGACTTGTATGGTTTGAGGCAAGCCCCTCAGGCTTGGTATTCCAAGCTAGACATCTACCGGCTCAAGTGTGGATTTAAAATAGGTGCAACTAATAACAATTTACATGTCAAAGAAAGGGATGACAAACTTATAGTTGTGGTTGTATATGTTGGTGACATTATTTTTTCTAGTGATTCAGATTTTCTAATCAGTTAATTTGTAGCTAATATGATGGATGAGTTTTAGATGTCCATTCTTGGATAGATTTATTATTTCCTTGGATTGAAAATAACGTAGACTCCCAAAGAAATTTTCATTTCAGAAAGGAAATATCTCAAGTGTTGAAGAAGTTTTTCATGGAGGAATTCTCTTTAGTGAGCACACTAATGGTGACATGTTGCAGGCTTAGTAAGGTTGATGAATCACCTAAGGTTGATCAGACCGTATACAAATCCATAATTGGAAGCTTATTATATTTTACATCTTCAAGACTAGACATTTGCAATTCATTGGTATTGTTATAAGATTCCAAGCAACCCCCAAATAGAGCCATCTACTAGTAACCAAGAGGATTCTCAGATATATCTGAGAAATAATGGATTATGGACTATGGTACCCCATAGGTAAATATTTTTCACTAAATCTTTATACTAATGTTGATTTTGCAGGTGATGTAGATAATCGAAAGAGAACTAGTGGTGGTGCTTTCTTTCTTAGAGGATGTTTAGTTTCATGGTTGAGAAAGAAGAAAACTTATATCTCTTAGCTTCCACTGAAGCAGAGTATATTGCAACAACTTCTTGTTGGACTCAACTATTGTGGATGAAGGAGACCTTGCAAGATTTACATGTCTTTTATACTTAGCCTATAGCCATTATTTTTTACAAGACAAGTTCCATAAGCATGTCAAAGTATATTTTTTTCCACTCCAAGGAAATGAATATTCCAATCAAATATCATTTCTTGAGAGAGAAAGTTTCCAATCAGATTGTGAAGTTGGAGTATGTCACTACAAAATAACATGTTGCTCATATTTTCACCAAACATTTTCCTAAAGAAAAATTTGACTACATGAGGCAAATATTGGGATTTGTTCCTCTTGCCTCCCTCCACTAGATCTTCCTTCAAGAGGAAGAAAGGAACTCGGTACATATTCAACATATAAAGGCAAAGCTTCTAGGTCCACAAGATCAATAAGACAAAGGAATATTGTTGACAACGGGAATAAGGTTGCAAGGGGAGCGTGTTGGTGTCATTTCCATTGATGTCAAAGGGGGAGAGGTACTTGGTGATCAAACAAAAGAAAGAGAAGCGGTCATGATGCAGAAGAACAACAACAGAAGCACAATAGTAGAAGTATTTAAGCATAAGAGAAGTGCATCTCAAGGGGGTCAACATTCAAAGGAGACAATCATAGTTGGTATATATTCTTTAGTATTTTTTGTTTGATCATGGTGTTTACATCAATTCTAAAGGGGGAGAATGTTAGAAATATGTTTTCATTGATGGAAATAGATGGAAAAAGATGTCAAATATGGAAAAGGAGGACACAAATGTTCAGTATCAATCTCAAGAAGAAGATGAAGATTAGCACTAGTGGAGAATGGTGTAGTGAATATGAAGTAATTTCTAGTGTATCATGTATCTCATGGATTGAAAGTTAGAGCCACTCAAATTTGAGTATCCCCAAATTCAAAGTGGTAGAGATAGAAGTGGTTGGAGACCCTTTTGGTGCGTAGTTAATTTTAGCGCATTAAAAAAGTTTAGTGGAACAGATAGTGGAACCATTTTCGAAAACTTTAGGCGTACATGGATGAACAACTCAGAAGTGGTAAACATATTTATTGGTTGTAGGTGGAGCCCCATAACAATCATCCCAACAAAGGTAGCCCGGTGGGAACACCCCAGGAAAAAAAAAAAGGAGAATGAGTGGCAAGACATGGAAAACACAATGTAGTAGATAATATTTTTATTGGTCGAGGCAGTTCCCACACAAAAATTAAGCCCGATGTAGTTAACCCAAAGGTAGTAGCCTAAAGAAATCATAAGGATCTCTTAAATGATCTAGCAGGATGATATAAGATGGGTGGATGTGGCCCTAATAGCAGCGCAATAGAAGTAGAGTATTAGCTCAATATTTAAGCGACAGCCCCCACATTGATAGAAAAGACGGCAAAGGCAAGCCTAGAAGGATTCAAGGCATGCATAAGAGAAGCGTTGGCCCAACGAAATATTTGAGCAATATAAAAAAAAATTGAGAAACTTGAAATTTTTATATAAGGAAAATGGAAAAACCCTAGGCCCCAGGACGTCTCTCTCTCTTCTCTGACAGCAGACAGGTGGAAAATTTTGGTTGACTCATAAGGTGCACATGTGGATGATGATTTCAGTAGTGATGTGGCCCAACTAGAGTGTGGCATGTGGCAAGTGTTTTTGGCCTTTTTCAGTGGTCGAATGGACCATTTTTGGGTCACACATGGACAAATCATAAGGAAACACATGGCATAAGTGATGTAAGCATGACATCATCCCATAGGCGATACCCCAAAATATTTCAGCGATGCATGCTATAATCATTGGGCTGACTCAGCATCGGGATGATGTAATAGTTATCAGAGCCAACTCAACCCGACTATATTGTGATTGGATCATGGTAAAGCGGGTGGACCTTACCAGGACAGCTCATCCCATAAAGAAAGTCTCGACTAATTTTAAAGTTGCACCAGAATAAACATGAGGATGACGAGGTATCAGGCTAACGGTGGTGGATAGAACAGAGAACTAACAAATGAGAAATCGGTAGAGTGGACCTCTATAACACCCTCCTCCCACATCCACCCAAGAAACCAACAAATCTGGGTAAACATGTTATGAAGAGTTACTATTATCTGATTCAACCTCTAAGGTCACCTTAAGGAAGTGGAACCGACACAACACAACAACACAAACCTTATACACCTACTATAAGACACCCAAGAGCCATGAAAACCTTCCAGAATGCTAGCCCATGCATCAAACTGACCATTTCAATAATCAACCCCACAATCGCATGCTTGAGATGGGAAATAGTGCGACTAAGACCCTCCAATGGCACGTGCAGCATGGCATGCATGTGTTTGGGGAATTTTCCCAGTATTTTTTAGCCTACGACCCCAATTTATGTGCCACATTTTTAGGCTTGTAGCCTAGGTCGCTGCCCAGAACACCATGATATTCAAAATGAAATATAAAGGTGGAATAATTATGTAAATACAAACACTTGAACAAGGACTCAATTGGACCCCTACTAGCCATAACAGGAATTTTGTCAAACATGTCACAAATATGTAATATATAGGTTTAAATAACATATCTAAGCATAGAGGTCTCATAATTATCTAAGAGTCACTAAGAAGCATTGTTTCCTCATCACATTAAATCCATTACCATCTATTTTGGATACATTTTTCATTAATTTACAAATCAAAACATGATGAGATCCATGCATCATCACTATCATAAAACACACTCATATCCAACATATAAAAAAAATAAAATGAGAAGCATAAAACAACCATATAGACCACACAATAACAAGCATATTTACCCTATAATACAAGAGGAAAGAGCACTTATTTCCATAAGAAAAATGCAACCAAGTCTATAACTTCCATGTTCCACCTGACCATAGACATGACTCAGCCAAATATCTCTTCATCCAGTCACCCCCATGCCATATTCCAAGCATGAATGTCATATCTCATGAAACTCATCAATCAAAACCAAACCAGGGCTTCCAGAATCCAAACCACCTCAACTCTCAACTATTTCTTCCACCTCACAGTCGAACATCACAACCATCACCAAATTTTTCTCCACCCAATTTTTCAAGGGCTCTAGAGAATTCGTTTCAACCAAGGCTCCAAGACTAGTAACTCAACCCATATCTATTGCTGGGCTCCATAGTGTTTGTCCAACCAAGGCTCTAGAACAAGTAACTCAACCCACCAAGGGCTCCAGAGTGTTTTTCCAACCAAGGCTCCAAGACTAGTAAGTCAGACCAAGTTGTCACAGGGCTCTAGAGTGTTTTTCCAACCAAGGCTCTACGAACTAGTAACTCAATCGAGAGCTAAAGGAACATGAGAACCAACTAGAAAAATAAGAAATGAAATGAACCCAAAACACCATGGCTATCCAAGAAATGGAAAAGCTAGGAAAATCCACTGTCAATCTAGGAAATCCTCCTTGTCAATGACATATCATGACCAAGAAACCACATGCATATGCCATGCATGCCAAAACTAGTGAGTAAAAAATACATGCAACTCAGTACTTACAAACAAAATGAATTATAGTTGTTGATTTCGATGTAATCTTGCACTTTCTTGCTCTTCCTTTTCCTTCTTTCTCCAAAACTCCAAGTATGACACACTCTCTAAGAGTGCTCAAATAAAACTCTAAGTGTCCAAGAGTATGCCAGAGAGGGAATAGAATCAGAGCTCCAAAATTGAACTGACAAAAGGTTACCAACTTATCCTCAAAAGCATTTTTATTAATGAGGCTTCTAATTTATTCATTTTTCCATTATTTTCCTTCATTTTCCTCCTCACATGCAACATGTGACCTTTCACCTCCCTTTTTTCCTATTTTCCTTTGTTTTCATAAAGAAATGCCAATAAATGCCACTTTGCCTTTCCAAAGCCTTAGCCATTACCTTTTCCAATTTCCATAGCCATAATAAACCATATGAACACCCACACTAGGATGTTTTTCCCAACATTCAGCTTGGAATATGTGTCCCATGACCTTGGTTATTATTTTTAATTTATTAACTTTTGTTACGTGGAATTTTCACCAGGGTTGTTACAGAAACCTCCCCCTTGGGGGTACACTGTAGTCAGTGTTCAATGATACCTAAAACCAACAAGACTATTGTAATAAAAACATACAGCCCATGGAGCTTTATAACTTAGCTCGTTGCATTATTTACAATGATCAACGTGCTGAGAAGCAAACCAGCTTGACAACATGATAAATCTAACATCATAATGACATGACACCCATACCACTTATTGGATCTTTATAACATAGATCATGGAGGTATTTAAATCCATATACATATGTACATATTTCACAAAACATCATACCAATATATACTAAAACATATACCAAAACACACTCTTAAAAATTCGCTCAACCAATTAATAAGGAAGGATACATGGCCTGCATTTGATCCACCATCTCCCATGTAGATTCATCAGGCCCAAAGTGCTTCCATTTCACTTTAACCTGCTCGATTGCTCGATTTTGAAGCATGATCTTCTTTCTCTGCAAAATTCACTTAGGTTCTGGTTCTAATTCTCCTCTTGGCTCCACCTGCAATACAGACTAGTCATTCACATGATAAAAATATTTAACATACTTCTTAAGCAATGACACATGTAAAACATCATGGACTTTCATTGTCGAAGGTAGTGCAAGTCAATAGGCTATTGGCCCAATCTTCTCAATAATCGTGAAAGGTCCACAAAACCAAAGTTCCATCTTGGCACATGATCCAGTCCGCAAGGAGCTCTTCTCAAGTTTGATGCGCAAGTACACATATTCCCCAACCTTGAACTTATTAAACAACATGTTATGATATGCATAGATCTTCTTACTGTCATGTGCTTATTTGACATTGTTCTTGATTACCTACATTTATTATTCCATCTCTGCCAACATGTCCAGTCCAATTAACACCTTGTTAGCTGGATCACTCCAATTGATGGGAATATTACATGTTTTCCCATACAATGCCTAAAATTGACTCATCTTCAAAGATTCCTGATACCCATTGGTGTAATCGAACTCTACTAGTTGAAGATACTCTTCCCACTTCCGTTGTTGATGCATGACATACATCCTCAACATGTCCTCCAATATCATGTTGACCCTATATGTCTGTCCATCTGTCTGTGGATGATAATTTATACTAAAGGACAAATTTGTGCCCAAAACTACAAAAAATTCCTTCCAAAACTTGGAAGTGAATTTTTCATCCCTATCTGATACAATATTCTGTAGAAAAACATGTAATTTGACCACATCCATGATAAATAATTTTGCTACATCATTCGCATAGTATGTAGACTTCACTGGAATTAAGTGCACTACCTTCGTCAACATGTCCTCCACAACCATGATTGGATCATGCTGTCTATATGTCCTTGGTAAACCTGTGATAAATTCCATGGAAATAACCTCCCATTTCCACTCCGGAATCGCAATCAACTGTAGTATTCCACCTGGATGCTTACAATATGATTTGACCTGTTGAAAATCCAAGCACATATCCACAAAATTTGCTATGTCTCTCTTCAAATTTGGCCAATAGTAAAACTTATTTACTGTTATTAGCATCTTCTGATAGCCTAGGTAACCTTAATACAATTTTTCATGAAACTCCCTCAAGATCACCTTCTTGAGTTCACTAATGTCTATCACATATATCCTGTTGGTAAACCCGATCAATCCATATGCTGTGAGATGATAGTATACATCCTTTTCTCATACATATACTTGTACCCGTACATGTACCTATATTCTACTATAATCTATGCCTAAGCTCCATATACCTGACATCCCACTGACATTCCTACAAGATCATATATTGTAGATTTGTTTCATAGGAGCTCATATATGCTATATGATTCACTTGTATATGCCTGCTAAGAGCATCCACAACCATGTTCTCTTTACTTTTAATATACCTGATCTCCAAGTTAAACTCACTGATCATGGCCAACCATCTAGCTTACCTGGAATTAAATTTTGATTGGTCAAATAGATACCTCAATCCAATGTGATCACTCATCAATACAAATCATTTTCCCAAAATATAATTCCTCCATGTGTTCAATGCATGAATTATCGCTACCAAGTCAATATCATATGTCAAATATTTCTGCTCGTGCTCATTCAATTTTTTTGACTCATAACATACTACTTGTCCTTCTACATAAAGACACCACCAAGCCCTCTCTTGCAAGCATATGTACATATCACAAACTCTTTGTCTATATTTTTGATATTTGACATTGGAACATATGTCAACAACTACTTCAACTGCTTAGAACTCATCGCATATTCCTCTCTCCATTAAAACTTATTACATTTCGTTTGAAATGATGTGATAGGATAATAAATCTATAAGAATTTACTGATGAAAATCCTGTAATAACCTTATAACCCCATAAAGGACCTTACCTAATCCACATTCATAGGGGCTTCCCACTCCATGATGGCCCTTATCTTTTCCGGATCCACTACTATGCCTTCCTTGGAAACAACATGTCCCAAGTAATATACCTCTCTCTGAAAGAAACTACACTTGCTAACATTAGCATACAACTGATGCTCTCTTATCAATATCAACACTACTGCTAAATGTTTGGCATGGTCTTCTTCATTTTTATAATATACCAATGTATCATCAATGAACACAATAAAAAAATTTTCCATATAAGGATGCAACACACTATTCATTAAGAACATAAAGGTAGCTGGAGCATTAGTCAAACCAAATGGAACTAAAACAAACTCATAATTTCCATACCTAATATGGAAGGTTGTATTGTGGATTTCATCTTATTTAATGTGTAACTGATGATATCCCAGTCTCAGATCAATCTTCGAGAGCATTTTTGATCCATTCAAATGATCGAACAAGTCATCAATCCTTAGCAACAGATAATTGTTCTTGATGGTCGCCTTTTTCAACTGTCTGTAATCAATGCATAACCTAAGAGTACCATATTTCTTCTTGACAAACAATACCAGTGTTCCCCATGGTGATAAACATGGCCTAATGTATCTCTTGTCCAAAATTTCCTTCAACTTCAGCTTCAACTCTACCAACTCTGGTGTGCTCATCCTGTAAAGTTCGATAGATGTTGGCGCTACCCCTGGAACCAACTCAATAGAAACGTATACTTCCCTGTGAGGTGGAAAATCTAAAATATCTGTGGGAAATACATATTGAAACTATTGTAGAACTGGGTAACTTCTCAAAACATTTTCATTATCAACTTTCTCACCTTTGTCACTAGAAATGTGCACTACAAATAACACACATCATTTCCTGCAGTTGCACTTGGCCTACATAGTTGTAACCATTCTCACGGATGTTGCTTTCTTATTACCTTGTAAGACTCTTTGTTCTCCATTTTCATTCAAGAACTCAATAGCCTTGTCATAAAAATCCACCTTGTTCTTATGAAGATACAACCAGTCCATACCCAAAAGCATCATATATGATCCCAATGACAATACATTCAGATGCGTTGAGGTAGGAATACCATTCAATTCCAATGCACAAGCTCTTACTCAATGATGAAATTTCTTCTTGGTACATGTGTCCAACTACACTAACCAATAATTTGCATGCACTTCTTTATTAAAACCACAATTATCCACCAGGTCAGGATTAACACAACTATAATTAGAACTATGTTCAATAAAAATAAAAACAACTTGATCACAAAGCTTACCATCCATCTCGATAATAGATGCCTGATGATTTTCCTTCTTGTTATCCAGTGTTGCATAAATCCTAGGAATACTCTGTCTAACATCTCCCATTATCTATGCATCATGCACACTATAGATTTGTGGTCTACCACCCTAATGTTGTGGACAATATATCCTACGATGATCTCCTCCACAAGTCCAACATTGCACTAGCCCCCTATTTTCACTCTTATTTTTCTCCTCAAAATGAAGTCCCTACCCTCTTCTAGATGTATTAAACTTATTAGGTGGTGAAAAATTCTCTTTGTTACCTATATCCTAAGGTCTTTCTCACTTCTTGTCCTATTTTCCTTTTTTCTTATCATTACCTTTACAATCTTTCTTAGTCTCATATCTGCACTTCAATTGCTCATAACAATGTTTTAGCTTTTGAATGGCCTCCTCTAATGATCTAGGCTCATCAAACTCAATCCTATCTTTAATTGCTATCGAAAACCCACTAATGAATCTATGAATCTTGGCCTTCTCCTCCTTGAGGTAAGGCACATACCTCAACAACTCAAGAAATCTACTAATGTACTTCTCATTGGTCATAGATCCCATATTTAGTTCATAAAAATATTTTTCCCTATCATCATGGTATCTCTCTAATAGATACTTCTTCCATAATAGTCTCTCAAATTCGCTCCAAGGAAATTCCTCCTCATAAATATCCCTCACCTTTTTCACATCTTCCCACCAAATGTCTACCTTACCTTTGAGGTTGAATTTAGTTATTATGACTTTCATGTTTTCTACGTAATCATGCAACCTGAAGAACTTCCTCATACCAAGAAACCATGCTTCTACATCCTATGATTTATTCATCACTCCGTCAAATGTGGGTGGCTTTTCTTTCTTAAACTCATCTGGAAAATAACCCCTGCCACTCATCCTATAAGGATGATAATGATGACAATCATAATGTCTATCAGAACCAGAACTAGAATAGTACCTATGTTTGTCACCTCTCCTATCCGGATTGTCCAAGAACCTTCCATTTCTAATAGTGTCATCTCTACCCAACCTATGACCACCAGGAGACCTACTTCCATATGTCCCATTAGTCCCATCCTCCTGTCCATAGCTAATCCAAAGTGGTCCTTGTTGTTGCAACTCTAAAAAAATATGAAGGATTACTGCATTAACCTATACTTTCTTTTCATGTGCTTGTATAATTCTGTCACTATTTTCTTTACAACTCCTTATTTATTCCTTCAAACTTCTCAGTGTGTATTTTAAGTTAGAAAAGTTCCCAAAACTGTACTGCTCATCTGATTCATAAGGAGAATATTTATAGTCTACCATCTTGATAGTCATATTTGATTTCTTCCTGCAAGGCATCTCATATCAGCTAAACTAAATCACAATAAGACAATGTACCTTAGCATAATTCGGGGAGGATATCTCATCTGCAATATCAAAAAAATAAGTGTAATACATGTATAGACATAACCATAGCATATAGACATCAAAAATAGGTCTATCAACACATAAATATCATTTAGCTAGAGTCCAGTCATTAATGCATGACCATATCAACTATATATACCATGCCCTTATGCATGAAAACAGCAAACATATCAATGTATAATAACAACATCCAAGTATAAAACACATGTAATCAATCATACACTCATGACGAAACCCTTGCTTTAACATGGAATCATCACTATAACCATTATCCGGGAAAATTTTGGGGGCTAATATTCGCAGGTGGGCTAATTTTCCATACTTTTTCCAAAAAAAATATTCGTCAATTTCCATCTTTTCTAAAAAATATTCACTCAAGTTTTATAGTATAAAATTATTTGACCTTAAAATTTTCCAATAGCTTATATAGATTAGTATGAAATAATTATAAATCTAGATATTTCTAGAAAATATAATCAAACATTTTAGTGTTTGTCTACTAGAGACTAGTAAGATTCACCAAAGTTTCTAAACTTTAAGATAAAATTTCATCCTTAAAATTTTCCCTAACCATGACTAACACCATACATATGAAATAAGAATATAGACCACAAGGATGAGTAACACATGTTCAACCAAAATGAATGCATGACTAACACACACCGTCCATTCAATCCAAGGGGTGAACCATGCTCTGATACCACTCTATAACACCCTCCTCCCAAATCTACCCAAGTAACTTCCAACTGAGGTAAACATGTGACAAAGAGTTACTATGATATAATTCAACCTCCTAGGCCACCGTAAGGAAGTGGAACACCACATAACAACACAAACCTTATACACCTTCTACAGGACACCCAAGAGCCATGACAACCTTCCAGAAGGCTAGCCCTTGCATCAAACTGACCTTTTCAAGAATCAACCCCCCAATCACATGCTTGACATGGGAAAGAGTGTGATTGGGACCCTCTAGCTACATGCACAACATGGAATTTATGTGACTGGGGACTTTTCGTAGTAGTTTTGAGCCTTTGACCTCGATTTATGTGCCACTTTTTCAGACTTGGAGCTCAAGTCACTACCCAAAACACCATGATACTTTTATAAATGAGATATAGTAGCAGAATAACGATGTAAATGTGAAAACTTGAACAAGGACTTTATTGAACCCCTACTAGCCATGACAGACATTTCTTTGAACATGTCACAAATATGTAATCTACAGGTTTAAATAATATATTTGAACATAGGGGTCTCATACTTATCTAATAGTTGTTAAGAAGCATTATTGCCTCACCACATTAACTCCATTACCATCTATTTGGGAGTAGATAATTTTTTCATTCATTTAAAAATCAAAACATGATGAAAACCATACATCAAAACTATCATAAAACACATTCATAGCCAGCATATAAATAATATAAATGACAAGCATAGAACAACCATATAGACCACATAATAACAAGCATATTTACCCTTCAATACAAGAGGAAAGAGCTCTTATTTCCATAAGAAAAATGCAACCAAGTCTAGGAATTCCATGTTCCACCTGACCATATACATTGCTGAGCCAAATCTCTCTTCATCCAGTCACCCTCGTGCCAGATTCCAAGCATGAATGTGGGATCTCACAAAACTCATCAATCAAAACCAAACCAGGGCATCTAGAGGCCAAACCACCTCAAACCTAAACCATTCATTCCACCTCATGGTTGGATATCACAACCATCACCAGATTTATCCCCACCCAAGCTGTCAAGGGCTCCAGAGAATTTTTTCCAACCAAGGCTCGAGTACTAGTAACTCAACCCACAATTACTGTCGGGCTCCAGGGTTTTTTTCCAACCAAGGATCCAAGACTAATAACTCAACCCAATTTTTTATAGGGCTCCAGAGTGTTTTTCCAACCAAGGCTCTAGGAACTAGTAACTCAACCCACAACTAAAGGAACATGAGAAACAACCAGAAAAACAAGTAATGAAATGAACCCACAACACCATGCCTATCCAGGATATGGAAATGCTAAGCAAATCCACTATCAATCCAAACAATCCCCCATGCCAATGACATATCATGATCAAGAAAACACATGCATATGCCATGCATGCCGAAACTAGTGAGAAAAACATACATGCAACTCAGTACCTACAAAAAATATCCATTGTAGTTGTTGATCTTGATGTCCTCTTGTACTTTTCTTCTCTTATGTTTCCTACTTGCTAGAAAACTCCAAGTATGTCACACTCTCCAAGAGTGCTCCAAGAAAACTCTAAGTGTCCAAGAGTATGAGAGAAAGAATAGAATGAGGTCTCCAAAACTGAACTGAAAAAGGTTACCAACTAATCCTCGGAATCCTTTTTATTAATGAGGCCTCTAATTTCTTCATTTTCCCATTTTTTTCCTTCGTTTTCATCCTCACATGCAACATGTAACCTTTCCCCTCCTTTTTCTCCTATTTTTCATTATTCTCATAAATAAATTCCACTTTACCTTTCCAAAGCCTTAGCCATTTCCTTTTCCAATTTCCATAGCCATAATAAACCATATGAACACCTACACTATGATTTTTTTCCCAACATTCAGCTTGGAATACATATAATTTTCACCAGGGTTATTACAACCTCATTGATAGCTTATATCGCTAAATAAAGCTCATAGATTTATAAATTCGTTGAAGTTTAAAGCACCGAGATAAAGCATTGTGGGATAACCACCAAAACAAGTTCCATGCAACAGTGACCAAGGGAGAAGAGGAAGATTTAATGAATAAAATAATCCCTCGAAGGCTTAAAATAAGTTTAGGGCTTCGAGGACCAAGGTGATGGTCACAACACTAGGCTTTATGGAAAATATAGAAAATGGGCTAGAGCAAAAGGAGCTAAATGAATTATTGGTGGAATAGAAATATTGCTTGCTATAAATCCTTTGGGATATAATTTTAAAAAGGTTCATGGAATTATGTTTGTAATTGTCTTAAAACACTCAACCCAATGCATAGATATGGAAGCATAATTAATATAAATCCTTTGGGATTTAGCATGATTGAGTCGACAACTTGATTTTGCAATGTGGTAATTTTTTTGCATGGATGGATGAGTCGGTAGATTGAAATTTGGTATTTTTTCCAAAATAGTGGCAAACTAAAATTGGAGTTGTAGTTAAAACTATAGATAAATCCTGTTAAGATACAAAATAGCCAAATCAGCATAAAAACTTATAGTTTGATTTTTGAACAACATAATTAGAATGTAAGACTTAAAGAATAGATCCAAAAGACTGAAATAAACATGACAAAGGAAAAAAATAGAGACTCGTGAAAATATTCAAAGTGAAGTTAGAAAAAAACATAGAAGCCAAAAATATCAAGCCAAATTATTTATAAGCATAATCAATTAATGAATTTTGCAATCGTGATTCCAAAAAAGTGTGGTTGAAGTCGAGTTGGTGATTTTTTTGGTGTGATCAATAATGGAAAATTGTTGAAGGTGTTGGTGATTGAGGAAGAAAGACAATTTTTTTTTTATTTTGAAAGCAAAGGTAGAATTCATGGTTTTAGTATGAAAATGGATTAAAAATGAATCATTGAGTGTCAATCAAGTTGTATCTTGCAGATCATGGGTTGGTGATCCTTCCAATATTTTTTGGTAAGTATTTTGGGTTGTAGCTCCATTCATTTGTAGTTGATAAATCAGGGAGTTGTAGCTTCTTGTTGGTTGGATCCAGAAAAATTTGTAACAACAAGTTATAGATTTCCTTGTGAAGGAATTGTCGAGAATTTTGGATAATTTGTTTGTTCCTTGTGTGTTACTAAAATTATTTCATTTCATGCTCATATGATTGAATTGTTTATGGTGTCCTAATATCATTGCATAAGTGAAGGAAAGTTTTTAAATTGTTGAAATTCCTACAACGTTGATTCAACCTCCGCCGCTGCCCCCCCCCCACCCCCCCTCAGTATTTTCATGTTTCCAACACCACCTCCCCATATGTATCAATATTTTATTATTCTTCTAAATCCATCATTTTGTTCCATTTGTATTCATTTTTCAATACATAAATTATTGTTTGTATTACCATAAAGAGTTTTATTCTCTATCACCTCTCTCTTAAAATGATTCATGAACCCCTTTTGAGTAGAGACTCTTATTTTCCTTATAAAAGATCTTCTTTTTCCCATGCTTGTCTTGTTTGTGGTTTTTTTTTTATTATTATGTTTGCTTCCTTTATTTACTTTATGCTCTTATTCATCATCACCAGTTGCATCCTTTGCATATGGAAACATAGTTACAAAATGTCATAATTTATCATAGTTAAACAATTTAAAGATAATATTACCTTTTTATTCTCAATATTTCTCTTTTTAATTTTCTCACAAAATGTCCTTCCTCTCTGTTTAATTTAGTACTAGAGCTATTGATTGATTTGTGTTATATATTCTTCATCTTCTTTAATTCTTTGAAGGTTTCCTCTCCGTTTGATGGTTTATATTTTTTAGTTCTCATTTCATATGTTGTGAGAATCATATGCAATTCATCCATTAACAATCTATCAAGTTACTCCATTTATTTAAAATTAGAAACTTTTGCATCAAATATTAAGGGGAGTGACATTAACACCTTTTGTACAATCATCAATTATTCAACCTTTTCACCAAGTTCTTTGAGGTTGTTGGTAATATTCATCCACATGAAGGAGATAGGATACAATATTTTCTTTGCCTTTCATTTTCAACTCTCAAGCCAATTCCTACAAAGTTGGAGCTTTGCCTTGTCGACTTTTTCATCTCCTTCATATATATTTTGAAGTCTCCTAAATATTTTTTTCTAATTCACAACGCACAACCTTGAAAAACTTTGATTCTGATCGTCCACATAGGATATCATTCATTCCTTTTGCATTATGTTTACTATCCTTATTTACAACTTGATCCATTGATGGATTTGTTGGAGATTTATAACTAGCCACAATATATTTCCAAATTTCAAAGAAAATATCAATTATATAAGTCCACATTCTTATACTCCATAAAGAAAATTTTCTTCCATCAAATAATGGATGTTTATTTGTGTTATAATCCTTGAGAAGTACTGAGAGGGGGGGTGAATCAATAGTGCATCTTATGATTTATTTTTACCAATTTTAACTTCAATTTATTAATGCATTAATGTAAGAAACATCACGTTAATAGATCATCACATAAGCATATAATAAATTAAGTAGCTAAACCAAAACAACCACAAGAGAAAAAATGAAAAACACGATGATCAACCACATGAGACACAAGGATATCTAGTGGAAACCCTTTCAGGAGAAAACCACCCTTCTTGTTGTTCCACTGCTCTAAATATTCTATTATTTGTCAAGAAAATTATGTCTTTTGCATAGATGGATGGCTCCCACTAGCTTGGAGACTCAACCTCATATATAAATAGCTAGCCTCCACCAGTGAGGAGACTCATTCCCAAATATAGAGTGAGTTGGAAACCACCAACTATTATAGTTACCACTTCCGCAACATTGTTACTAGCATCCACTTGCAAAGAATCATTGCTCCATCTTAGCAAACACCCATTTTCCAAAGGCCACTCCTCCACAACTCTATGCGGACCTCAATTTCATTCATTTTCAAATAGGTTCACTAATACACTATGCTTAACAATATTCAACTATGTTAAACAAACCCCGACAGTAGGACAATCTCAACAAATCAATAAAATAAAGTTGAAGTATAAATATCCATGCCACACATCAATCCTCCTACATGATCACTCTAATACATATCTCTATCAGCAACAAAATAAATATGAATACAATACTCAGCCCTCAACACTAATATGCAGATCAAAACCAAATTATGCAGCAACATACTAATCAAATCCTACAACAACATATAAAATATTATGGCACATTTCCATTCACATCGTTCCCTGCACATACAAAAAATTAGCATGTAGACACAGTAGCCTATTGTGAAAATTCTTCTTCTGTCCTCAATTTGAACTGCATAACTGATATATCCACTTCATTACTCTACTATAGACCTCTAATATTCTCACTCTATTTCCATTTTCAATCATGCACTATGTATCTATGCTCACTAATATGTTTGGAGCATTCTTCCTTTCTGCAACCCTCTTACCCTCTCACACACACTAACCAACAATTTATCAAACCCAAAATGATATATTGATAATTTGTTGGGTGAATTCCTCTTTTGATATGATTTCTTAGGTGCACAAATTTGATGAAATCCATCCATAACCATCACTACTTTCACATTAAAGTAATTCGCCCCCAATGGAGGATTTATTCAAACAATTGCAAGCATATTTGATTAATTTATAATCTTTGAGCCAAAGATGTAGGGAATAAACTATCATATCTTGGTTGCATTCACACACATGTAACTAGAAATTCTTGGTTGGAAGCCTAAAACTACATAGAGGACACTCTCTGCCAACAGTTATGGTATAAGATAAGGAAAAAATTAAGATCTTCTTCTCATAACTTCTTCCAGCTTCAATTACACCTTGTACAACACCTATACACACCTCCAAACCTCTGCCAAGATTTTTGACACTTCAGAATGTAGGCTAACATCACAACCAAGTTCCACCACCAAGTTGACCTAGAAGCTAACAAGCCAAGGGATTAAATGATGGCTGAAAAACCATCTACTCTCCTCAGACACCTACACAACCTAAAACACCTCTGCATAAATCTGTAGCAGATCAATAAAAAAATCATGAGGAAAACCATGAGGCCAAACACCTCTACAATAAGTCATCAACATGATATGAATACCTATTTTTCCAACCTCATCAACATGGATCACCTATATATCCTTCTCCAACTCCTATCTGCATCAAATCAGTATCTAGTAGATCTGCATACAAAATATAAGAGCTACCACATCAAATGCCATCATTAGACCATAATAAGTGTCATCATCTAGATCAACATAAGGGATCATAAATTCCATCATCTAGATCATCATAAGTTCCATCATCTATATCATAAGTTTGACATCAATGCATCATCTAGAGTATCACAAGGCATCACAAAGTTGAAAAATTTTCCAAAACAACCCAGCTACAACCATGAAAAGAATAATGCCAAAAATATCCCCCTTTGGCACTAATGGCAACCACCTATAATCTTCAAACCAATATTATTTTCTCTCACTCCCATTTTGACATCAATAAAAAGGGTCAACTCCATCTGATAAGGCAATAAGAGCATTGGACCATATGATTTGTACATGGATGAATTGTAATGCATACTAACAATTAACCATGATTTCCACATCAGTAGCATTAAGCATAATAAAAAACCAATCATAAATCATCTCCTATATGGATAATTTCAAACCAATAAATCTCTAGCGGCAGCAGCAATATGCACATGAGGCATCAATGAATAATAGCATAATGAATGCCAATATGTGTATCTATGAGAAGCATCATGCATAATATGCAACACAATCCAAATTAGGAACCAACCCATACTCTCCATAGGAGAAAACACATGTTAGTAGCATAATATGATGGAGTAACAGTTCTACAATAGCCACCAACCTCTATGAATGCATATCTCCAACAACAACATCAATGGGAAATCATCAACCTCTCTACCCATGTAATGAGGTCAAGAACCCCAAAATTCATACCATGCATGAGGCACATCATGAAAACATGCAAGTAGAACATAATTCCAATAATGGATGACTAAATTAAAAAAAAAAAAAGCAAATAATATGCTCCCCATGAGCACATTTCATCTCCAAAGTTGTCTCCAACCGAAAGTGAACTCCTTCTACTACAATCATTTCTTCCTTGCCACAAGAAAGAAGCACAATGTGGACCAACACTCCATATGATCATGAGAATTGAAATATATCATTGTAAATACATGGTTGTAATAGTGACACAAAACCTCATACATTACTATAATTTTATCTCATGACTCTCTTTACAATCCACTAGAAGACCCAATGATAAAGACACTATAGGTACATGGTCTCATGAGCATTTTACATGGATTTATCATTGAAGTAAATTGTTGCTATAACATCACTTATGGACCAATGAACCAAAAAATAACATGATATGGTTGTTACAACATCATTAGACAATACATATGGCTGCAAAAAGACTTCATGAGACTCCTCAAAAGCATGCCTATCACCATGAAGACTCAACTCACTATTGGGACTCTCAACCAACATAAGATGATGAAACAATAAAATGTACATGGCTGAAAATGATTATGTACAATGTGAAACATATGGCATTACATGATGCTCAAAATTCTCTCCAATGTATGACCAAGAATCATAACTCTCTTCATAACATAGGCCACTCAACCAAACATGACATCTCTACAATACATGCTTGAGACAATGACCATACCACCAACAACTCAATGATATATAGATGAATGATACATGGCTGCTAAAATACACATAAGAGTGATTTACTTGGCTAATATAATGTCTTATCCTACTGCATACCATCATAAAATGTTGTTGAAAATAATGATCAAAATAAAATGCATGTACATAGGCCATTTCATCCATAATATCAAAGATTACATGTAGAAACATATGACTGAAGATATCGCCATCCTCTACACATGACTGAAACATTTGTCTTCTTCTATGGATGGATGATAAATGTGATTTTCAACCATTTTTTAGTGAAAACCAACAACATATATATGGCTGAAAAATGTACTCTTTCACTCATGGAAACATATAAGTAACTACTACAAATAATTGAGTGAAATAAATGAAGAAAATGTCAAATAACCCATGCAAATCTCATACCATGCATAGTTCCCCCTAAAATCAATATATCTCCAATAGGAAGGTTGATATTGTGGACCTGAATTTCCATGAGGCCCATGAACTCATCTATATGATGTTGCTGCAACTTTTACATATACCATGTTGCCATAAGCTACTACCATAAGCTCCCCCTGAGGCTATGTACCTCTCACAATATTTTGAAATCCTCTATAAATATGCATGAGATTACCATGTATTGTAGAGGGGGTTGATATCACTACTTCATGGGTTGTTTCTCCTTGTTTTTACACACAATATTAAGCTACTTTTTTTCATTCATCTCTAGTTTTCTTCTAGCTCTTCTCTATTTTGGTCCCTCTTGTCGGATTCTCCATGAAGAAATAGGTAGCATGCAGTCTCTCTCCATATGGCCAAAGTTGTGGCATGAATAGACCCCACATGGTCAAGATATGAAGCAAGAGGATTAAATATCTTGTTGCTCATGCTATATATATACCTCACATACAACATATCTCTCCTCCATGGGCTAGATATACTATAAATTTCATTGTGGCTAAACAGGCTACATGAGAAACAAAAACCATTAAAACCATAATTATACCTGACGGTTGATCTACTTGGTTTGTCATACTAATGCAAGCTCCACTTAATAGATATATACACTCTACTTCTATAGTTTATTGCAACATGTCCAAACTTGTGACAGGTTTAACACCCTACCTTTTGCATCAAAGGAACAAAAGGGCTTTGTTTCCTTTGGAATTTCACGGATATCCCACAATATTCTCTAAGAGAAAAAGATCTTATAAAAGTAGGTGTTCCTTGAAGTCTTAATTTTTTCTATCACTGGAGTTGATGCTTGTTTCCTTCTTTAATATTTTTATTGCTACTATTTTTTTCTAAAGGCCCTTTTGGTTCTACTTTTTTTTTTCTGTCTACATGCAAACTGGACTCTCCCTTTTGAAAGCCAATATCATATCTATCCAATGGTGATATTCTTATCTCAAGAAAATTTTCCAAGGCTACGGTACTCTTCTCCATCTTCAGATACTTCCTTATGGAGATCACTTCAGCTTCTAATTTCTCATACTGATATTCCTTTCCTTTGTATTGTTTTCTCATCCCTTATCCAACTGTTTTTTATTATGCCAACTGAGTCCTCAAGCTGATAATCCCCTCCTTGAACTTGGCCTCCTTATCATCATAGATCTGTAATAACATTTCCTGATATTTGCATGCATTTTTTAGTCAACTAATCTTATCAGATAATTTCTCTGTAAATTCCATGGTAGACTCATTCTCAACTCTAAAATGCTTAATATTATCCTCATATTCACTAGGTAATTCAGCATGACTAGAATCTGAACCATCCAAAGTATAACTCAAAATAAAATCATTAGTATATATACATTTAGATTCATTTTGTTGCAATACCTTTGGTTCTTTATTTTTTTTATTTCTTTATATTATCTGCTGGACCATTTTCACTAGGAGGATGATACTCTTATGGCTAAGTTCCTTTTCTTTTGAGGGCCCTTCTTATTTTTATTATTCTTTATCTTCTTCTTGTTCTCTCTGTAGTTGTTGCTACCATCTTCAAACATGATCTCTATTTTGTCCTGCATCTCTTTAACATATTTTATATCTGCTAACTTATTCAAATCTGAATCGTGAAGATTTGATAAATAATGCATCTCGCTTGAGCATCCTACTACCAAAATTCAAGTGCAAGTGGATCCTCGCCACATCCTTCACATAGAAATCTCCAAATATTAGATCATGTTAGAGTCAATTTTTTAGTGATAAAAAATAACTCTTTTGAGAGTTTTCCATTAAGTCATTAGTCAATTTTTTTTGCTTTTTCAGTCAGTCTTCAGCAATAAATTTGATCACTAAACAAGTTTCATTAAGATATTCTACTCCTTCACTCTTTTTCATCTTTATTCAGAGGTCTAAAGTCATATCATTTCATCTCATTTAGGTTAAGTTTAGGGTCAAAATGCCATGAAAGGTCTTTAGTTTTTCATTTTTAAAAAGGCAGTTAAATTTCAATCTCATCCATATAGCTCAAATTTAAAGGATTAAGCTTTTTTATAGTCTAAAAAAAAAAAATTGTGTTATGGAGTTTCTATGCTCCATTGCTATATTTCAAAGGGAAATGAAAACACTTTGTTGAAGAATTTTATTTTTGAAATTGCATTATATTAAAGATAAATCTTTAATATTTCCAAAAAAATACTTTTGAAACCATATATTTAAATCCTATGAGTTATATGTTGTTGTCGTCATACTCGACTATCTATTATCCTCCATTACAGTTGTGAAACATTGCACTCATTCATTCATCCACCATCCATATCATATCACTCCCGTCATACCCCTACCTCACCAATCAAATCACCTCGTCATAGGTTAAACCTCCACCACTTCCCTGATCATCCTTCGCATCGCACTTTCATCCGATGGCCCGTGTCAGACTTCAACTCCCCCTCATCGTCCAAGAATTAACATCATGGGGGGGGGGGCGAAATAAGTGGAATTGTACAGTGCCTTAGCTGCTATGTGTCAGGCCTGTGCGATTTCGCACCCCACCCCCCCACACAAAACCACTTCCCTCTCCAGCACCCCTTCGAAATCCTTCTTACCGCTAGTAAAAAAACCATCATTCCTCCAGCCAATGAAGTCATAATGATGTGGACTAGCATTTCCAATCGGTTTAATTCCCGCCTTCTCCTGATCACTATCCAATTAATTCAAAGGGTAACTATTAGGAAACATACCCACACCTATTTTCAAATGGGAAATTAAGCCCAATTGACCAAAAATTCACCATTGCATGACTGCTTAAACTTTCTCTTTGCATTTTCAATCTGATTTTCACAGGTTTTCAAACTTTCATCCATTAAAAAATTTCCAAAGATCAAATTCACCAGCGTTTATAGCCTTTTCTTGCAGCTATTGTTTCTTTAGTTGTATATTTCATCCTCAATCTCAACTTGTGTTTCCATACACAAATTTTCTCCTTTCCTCCATTCAAATCACAAAAATTTCTACTTCTTACCATTCTCATAGAGTCAACCATGCCTCCCAAAAAAAAAGGACCTGAGAAACCAGTAAGTCTTCTATTGCATCCTTCTGTGGATTTTCACCATATTTCCTTAGCAGATAAAGACTACAAGATATATGAAAAATTAACTGATATTGAGCTTTTCAACCTATATTGTTGGTTAGAAGATAATTTTTTGGATAAATCAGATGACATAAGATTGTGGAACTCTAATCTCCCTCATTTCATCTTTCCCCATACCCATAGTTTCCTAGAATTTGTTAGGAGATTTAAATCTTGGTATATGCCATACAAAAGAGACATCATAGCTCCTACAAGAGAAGTTTTAATGACCATTGATGACCAAACAATTGAACAAAAGATGCAAGCCCAAAACACAGAATATGCTACATCATTTTCTAGAGAATCCTGAATATAAATTTATCAGAAAATAGAATTTGAAAAGAGATATCAAACTCTTGATATTTTCATGACTGGAAATGACCCATTACCTAAGAAAAACCCTCCATACCTAGAATCCATATTCCCTGAAATAACCAGACAAATCATCACATTCATATCCTACCTTCTTGGTTATTATTCAGACCAATGGGTAGATGAAGGCATCATAGGTTTTTTTCCATATTATCCATTGATTCCAAACCCTCCATCATTTTCAATTTCATTCAGTTTATTGCAGATGTTATTCATGATTAGTTTTTGAAATTCACAACTGAAGAGGCTTTCAGTGATGCCTCTGTGTTAATCTATTTATTTTTGTAATCTCAAGGGGAAAAATTTAAGTTTTATCTATAGAAATTGGATGAAGAAGGCCACCAACAGTCAATTATTTTCTGGACTTCATTATTCATAAAGGAATAGAAAGAGTATTCTTATAAATAGTTTTTAGAATTGTTCCTCCAACTAGCATTCATTTTGTTAAACAGTACTCCAAAGCCAAGAATTAGTGAGGAAATCATGAAGGTATTGCAATTATCAGATCAAGCTAGCATAGGGCATTGGTATCTTTACCAAAACTATACAGATCTCAGAGTTTATGGGTGTGAAATTCCCCCTTATAAGCTGCCCAAATTCCTCCCCATGAGGATTTTTGCACTAGAATATATTAGACAAATGATCAATGAAAATGAAGTGCATTTTGTCTCTGCTAAGAATAAGTCACAGTTTAAAATTAAAACACAGATAGGTCTTTTTATCTGCAATAGCAGAGAAAGAGGGGAAGAGGTAGATAAATTATTGAAGGAAATGCAGTTCATCCCAAGCTTTACTTGGTCTTATGATCTAGTTGGTGTCATCTCTAAATTGAGGGTGGAAAATAAATCAACAGCATACTTTCATACACCAAGGCCAGAGATTGAAAATTACATGAATCAGCTTGAGTGGACAGAAGGAACATTATAGGAGGTAGAGGAGCAGACATTATCTACATCAGCATTGAAAAATCCAACTGCACAACAAAGAGCGGGGAAGAGAGTTAGAGAAGATCAATCATCTCCAATAACTGAATCATCAAGAAAAGAATTCGAGATTCACTATAGGGAGAAGACAAAGTTAAATCCAAAATTTAGTCAAAGAGTCAGAAAAGGAAGTAATTATTATCACTGAATAAACACCTCCTCCTACACAAACAAGTGATAAAGTTACTAGTGCTACTCCTACTACTTTCACTAGTTCTAAAGAGCAGAAAAAAACAACTCTTAAAGATCAACAAACATTATCATCTTCTCAAGATCAGCAGGAATCCATGCAGATTAGCACAACTACTATAGGGGAGAAAGAAAAGGAGAAAATTGTTTTTGATACTTTCAAAGAAATAAAGTTGAAGAATGAAATATTGAATACAAGTACCTATAATCAATTTTGGAAACAGACTCCTAGTTCACAAAGTAGGTTGCTTTCATCCTTTGATTCTGAAAAGGGAAAAATGCATTTGCATTCCTTCAAGCACAAATCTCACAGCCAAAGTTAGAGGCAGATTATAAGAAGGCTACATTTTAGTTTGACACAAAATAAATCCATCCAATAGATCAAATGGTGCTTCACCAGCAAATTGGTGAGATGATTTCATCAACTCTCACTAATACTGCTTTAAGTTTGCCTAAATTGCAGGTTTCTCTAGCAAATGTGCAATCACAGCTCAAATTGGAGAAGGTGTCTTCAATTGAAAAGGACACAAGAATAAAGACTCTAGATGACCTAGTGGTGAATATTGGATATGATCCATCCAATGTGAATGTTATTGAAGAGATTATCAAGAAGAAAAATGATGATATAGCAGCATTGAGAAAGAAATTGAAAATCCCAGCTACAAAAGATCCTTTGGCAAAGGATATTGAAGAAAATGAAATCCAAAAGATAGATATGATGAAGTTGATAATGGAATAGAATTCCCAACTAAAGAAAATGGAATCAGATTTGGAGAAGATGATTAAGGAAAAGGAAACATCAATGAAAACATCAAAGGCCCCTTTAGAAGCAGTGCCACTAGTAGGTATTCCAATAGCTCAAACTTCTATAGCTAGCACTACATTTGGAGCTGAACAACTTACTAAAGCAGTTCAAAAAATTTCCATTCAAGAAGAGGAGATTAAAAAATTTGTAGGATCAAGTAAATTTACTGCAATTATAGAAGACTAATGCTAATAGCTCCCATGCAGTTGAAGCACAGAGGGTTAAATAGTTAATTAAAAGACTGCAGAAAGAATAGAAGGAATCATCCATTGGTAATACTTTGGGCCAGGTGAAAAAAATCATATGGGTAGACATAACAGAGTCTATAACTGAGATTTGGCTAAGAATAAAAATCATCTTTGAACAAAAAGAACTGATCCAGAAGGAAAATGAGGCCATAACAACAATCAAAGAGCAGCTGGGAGAAAAGACTACTACATCAAACAATATCATCAGATTTCTGAATTCAAAGAGTAGATATGAATTAGATGAATTGGGCATTGAAGACAGAACAGAAGCCATTCTAGAAGTGAAGAGAGTGCTAACAAAGAATAATTTGATTCTTCAACTGGAAGAAAAATGCCACAGTTTGGAAGTTACAATTAAGAGATTATTTAGCACAATAGATTCTCTAACATGGAAAGGGCTACCTTCACTCTTTGTAATTAATGATAAACTGATGACCAGGGACGATTATGGAAAAAGACTTCAGGATATTTCTAGGGATACTGCCAAGTTTGCCAATATTATAGGCACATTAAAAGGAAAAGTATTGTTGGCAGCAATAAACAATGATATCTATATTCAATATGAAATCAAGCATGTCTTTGCTGTGAAACCAACTTTTGTCAAATACACTGAGGTAGATGAAATTTAGCACAGTGTAATTAAATTAACTATCCATGATGAAGAGCGCTGGGAAAAGTTATGTGAATTGCAGCAGTAATTGATTAAATTGGAAAAGTCAATTTTGATAGATCAATAGTCAAAAAATGGACAACACAACCCATGATTTTATTCTTCAGCAACAACGTTCAGTTACAGTCAATGACAGCACAACAGATTCAATTTATTTTCCATTATGAAGTTAGAGTTAGTTGGCTAATAAAGTGTTATCAGTTGAATAGCCTTTAATGTAATCGTTGTATTTTATTTTTCTATATATACTTCATTTTACGAAGTATTTCTATTGGATAATCGAGTTCTAAAAACTCTGTGTATTTTTGTGGACCTACTATTAATGAAAATCAAGGAGTTTGTAGCAATTGTGTGAGATTCATGTGGAATTTTATTAAGCACTGTGCCTTTCTCTGTTAATTCATTTCCATTCCATATTCTGTGTAAATTCGTATTCAGTTTATAAGCAGAAATCAGTCAAATGATTTGTTTATTAATATTTTTACAATGTATCTTTCTTCTTATGAATGAATTCATGTGAAAATTGTCATTCATACTTCCCTCTTTTCTGTAGAAATTTGCTGAATAATGAAGATTTAATCCACTGAGATTATCCTGGTCACACACTAATTCGAATTCATGCATAACACATAACCTCTTCTACAATTGATCATCAATATGCGAAAATAGAAACAGTCGCATGCGCACATAAATACAATATGTAATGGGGAAAGATTATAGCTGAAAACCCCCAGCTATTTGTATATTATAATAGAAGGAACATGTAACAATCTTAGTACAATACTCCTCACAAGTACTCAGTATTGTCTCCCGTGGGTTGGAGCACACAAACCAGCTCTCGGCTTTGAACAAATTCTTCGGTTCAATACTCATCCAATTATTTGGCTCTGCCTCTATCAAGGCAACTGTTGGTGTAATGAGAGATCCAAGTTTGAATCTCCTTGGCTTCAACCGTGAAATCCTCATGGAAAATCTTCTCCAATGCTTGTGCCAATCTCATGCACAACTAATGTCGCAACTAATAGAAAACTCACCCTTTCATCTACCTCTTTCACTAGTCTTCACTGAACTGTCCATGCACTGCAGTCAAATGATGTGTTCTTTAGTTGCATAATGAGTTAATGTTTAGTGAATTAAATAATATTTAATTCACCCCACTCATCTCTAGTGTATTAGCCAGTTAAACTAAATACAACTAGTTCAACCAAGTTAACCTCAACACAACTCCACCAACTATCTCATCAACTCCACCAAACTCCGCCACTTGAGTTCTAACTAAATTCAACCATGCATGAGAGCTCAATCTTCAACAGGACCGAGCGTAATTCCTTCACAAATGCATGTAAAATAAGCACCGTAGCTCCAACTGGTGCTGTAAGAGAATAAACTGAAGTTTAGAGTCCAAATATTATTAAGGGCTAATAATATTTGACTGACCTATTTTTAGACAGGCAGTCTAAAAAGAGACTTCGACCTGTATGTCTAAAAATAGAGGTCCATCTATTTTTACCAACTCGACCAATAATCCAAGAATAACATACTGCAACTCCTGGACCATGCTCCATATGTCTAAAAATAGACATAGTCTAAAAATGGACTTTGCGCCAAAAATAGCCTGCGGGCCCACTTAGTGAAGGCGACTTCATTTTACTAAGCTCCATCATCTTGTTGCATTTTCAACACTCCCTCTCAACAAGATATGGATTATCTGCAACCCCTATCCTGCTTCTGTGGAATTCGAACTTGCTCCTGGTGAGCGCCTTCGTCAAGATGTCAGCATCCTGATCCTCCGTGGGAACATATGAAAGTAACATGATTCTCCGCTGCACACAATCTCTGATATGATGGTACCTGATGTCGATGTGTTTGTATCTATCATGAAATACTGGATTATCCAAGAGTTTAATGCAACTCTAGTTATCACAATAAATCACAGTAGGCTCCTAGTGTGACCCGAACAATCCGACGAGGATCTTCCTCATCCAAATAGCCTCGCATGCAGCCAAGCTGGCTGCCATGTACTCGGCCTCTGCTGAACTGAGTGCCACGGATCTCTGCTTCCTGTTGTACCAGGAAAATGCTGTCGACCCAATACTGAAGACTCCTCCAGATGTGCTCTTTCGATCCGTTGGGCTCCCTGCCCAATCTGCATCAATGAAGCCGCAAAGCTTCGCTCCATCCTCCTATCTGTACCACAGACCATATCCCGATGTGCCACTAAGATAGTGCAATACATGCTTGTCTGCCTTCCAGAAGAGCTTGGTAGGCTTAACCATAGCTTGCGAAAGCTGGTTAACAGCATAGCATATATCGGGTCGTGTATTGACCAGATACATAAGCGACCCCACCAACTCTGCCGATACGCGGGCATCCACTACCTCTCGTCAAGTAGCCTCCTCCTTCCTTCCAACCACCAGAAGAGATATCAACAAAGCCATACCATGCATGTTGAACCTCTCCCAAGATTCCTGCACACTTATCCCGAGAAACAAATAGTCCACCACTGTGTCGCCAAATCTCCAATCCCGTGAAATAATGAAGCAGGCCCAAGTCCATCATCTCAACCCTCTAAAGAAGATCCTCCTATCGTGAAAGTACTACCATCACCCATCAAAATCAGATCATCTACATACAAGTATCGACTGAAGAATCTCCCCCTCCACCAACTGCATGTGTTAGGGATCTAACTTCTCCTTGGAGAATCCAAGTCCCATGGAAATAACCTATTTTATTCATGGTGTTCCAAGCACGAGGTGGATCCCTCCAACTCGTACAAAGGTTTCTCGAGCTTCCGCAAACATGCGACTCACAACTGAAGATCTCGAAACCTTCAAGCTACTCTATGTACACCTCCTCCTCAATGACTCCGTTGAGGAACGCAGTCTTCACATCCATCTGATGGATGTGCCACCCCATCTGCGCTGAGAGAGCTAGGATCGTCCGTATGGAAGAGTACCTTGCGACAGGTGCAAAGGTCTCCTCATAATTGATCCCCTCGATCTGTGAGAAGCCACGGGCAACAAATCTTGCCTTGTACTTCTCCACACTCCCGTCAGCCGCTTGCTTCACATTGTAGATCCATCGCGAACCCACCACTGATTTCCCCTTCGGTCGCAGGACAATCTCCCATGCATTGTTTCTGACAATCGAATCATACTCTTCCACCATGGCATCTACCCATGAGGGTTCCTCCACATCTTCCTCGAAAGAGGATGGTTCTGTCACAACACATTTGCTCACAAGAGCCATGTATCCAGTGTACCGGTCCGGTGACTGTCTCTATCTGCGGTGTGCTGTAGGTGGTCCTACAACCCTCTCTGCATCTTGAGCCAGTCGCTCAGCTTCTGTAGTGCGCTTGCACCCTCTAATGGTTGGCACTACATGAGTGGTTTCTTCCACTCCATTAACTTCCTCTTGTGGCTGATCCACATCCGGAAGCTCCTCCTTAGGAACTAATAGCTCCTTATCTGCATGCAAGTGTGGCTCCCTCTCAAGCGAACACTTCATGGCTTTCTCCTCCTGGGGATATCTGCCGCACAAATAGCCCATGCATCGTCTGTGAAAAATACACACGATAGTTGGGGCGTGTATCAGTGTAACAAATATTCCAACCTCTCGCGTCGTATCCAAACTTCTTCGGCATCCATGGTCACATGCATGTAGATAGGACAGCCAAAATCTCAAATGTGAAATGTCAGCCCCCGCGTAAAATGCCTTCCGGTGTACTCATCCCAAGAACCTTCTGAGGACAACGGTTCTGCACATACATTGCTGTATTGCATGCCTCAGCCCACAAGTGAAGGGGTAGGCCCCGATCATGCAACATCGCCCGGCGGCAGCACCCACGACGTTATGCGGTTCTTCCACAAGAACCTCATTCACGTGGGGTGCGGGGGTGCGATGAGCTCGAATCCCTTCATGGCCAGAAAGTCTCAATTCGGTGAGATGACCACTCATCATTGTCGCTCCTAAGAGCCTTCACATGCTTCCCCGATTCCTTCTCAACCAGCGCCTTGAATTCACAGAACTTTGAATATGTCTCGCTCTTCTTCTGCATGAAGAAGATCCAGCACTTCCGAGAGAAATCATCAACAAAAATCACATGGTACTTGTGCTTTGCTGTCGAAGCTACTGAGAAAGGACAACACACGTTTGTGTGAACTCTCTCAAGGATCTTCATGGCGCGACTATCCTTCTCGTGAAAGGTGGCTTTCACATATTTTCCCAAGGTACACCCCTTGCACTGATCTTACTGCGCAAGAGTGCACTTAGGAAGCCCAGTAGAAATCTGCTGCAGTATCTTCAAGGCTCCATGGTGAAGGTGGCCCAACCTCCTGTGCCACAGCTCGCCATCATCCCGGCTCACCACTGCTTCCGCCTTGCATGCCATTCCTGCACAGCCATCTACTTGCAACTGATAAAGGTTCTTGACTCGAACCCCTATCTTCCGGGTCTCTCCAGTTGTCTTACTACGCAGGAAAACCTTTCCTTCGCTGAAGACCACATCATACCCCTTGTCTTCCAACATCGCCACAGAGATCAAATTCTTCATCAATCCTGGAACATGCAATACTTCCTTCAATACGAAGGGTTTAATAAATTCCCTCTCAAAGGAAATGGTACCGATACCTACGTACTCGTATCTGCTTCATCATCGCCCATCTCGATGTGCACTCCAAGATCTTTCCTCTAGATCTCAGCTGCATTCCCATCTCCCGTCATGTGAAATGACGCACCACCGTCTGAGATCCATACCGATCCCATCACACTTGGAGACCAAGATGCGGATTTCCAAGAAAAATCCAGTTCGAACTGGGAGGCCAATGCCTCTCCCACTGCAGATCCAGCAGCCTTCTTATTTTTCTTCTTCTGCGGACAATTTGTGGCATAGTGTCCGTGCTGGTGACAGTGAAAACACTTCACCTTGGACATGTCTTGCTTCTTGCCTTTCGCACCAGACTGAGAAGCTTTCTTGCTCTTCCTCTTCTTTGCTTTGGCAGCCAAAGCGCAATTTTCTTCATCAGATACCTTTGATGAAGATCCGTCCCTGGTAGTCCACCTTATCTCCTCTTGCATGAGATCCGCCCAAAGTCACTCCCATCCCGGCAACTTCTCCCGACCATTGACAGAGTCCTGATAGGAATGCCAACTTTTTGAAAGACCACGGAGAGCCAGGTCCACCAAGTCCTCTTCATCGACAGTCACCCCCACACTTCCCAGCTCATCTCTGCATTGAGTGAACTTCGTGAGGTACTTGGCGATACTGTCGCCTTTCTCCATCTTAATTTTTTTTATTTTATCCTTGAGCGCCAGCTTCTTTTGGTCGCTCTTGCTCTGGAATAGATCTTTCAATGCTTTCCACATCAAATATGGAGAAGCTTTTCCATGCAGGATGGATACAATGTGATCCTTCACGCCCTCCAACAGAATCCTTCGACATTTTGCCATCTTCTTTTGCCAAGCCTCAACTTCAGCAGGATCAGTAGGCTTTTGGACATCCATATCTACGAACTCCTTCAGCCTGTTATCATCTAATACCACCTCCATCCGGTCTTTCCATGCAACATAATTCGAACTGCCTTCAAGGGCATACTCGAGTCGCAAACCGTTGAAAGACATTTCAACTCCGGCACCAAGAAAACAATCTGCTGCAAAATTTGAATTCCAAGCTCAAAAACTCAACTGCTTCTGGATCTGTGAGAAAAAATTATTTCTAGCACAGAGATCGACTGTAAGGGCATTTACTGGATATATCACCTTTCAAAGAAAGGATGGATCCAGAGGCTACCTGGCTCGATGCAGACTCTGTCTACCGAAATACAATTGTAATCACTGTAATAGATCCCAATGATCAATTCGATTCGATACCATGTAGAAATTTGCTGAATAATGAAGATTTATCCACTGAGATTATCCTGGTCACACACTAATTCGAATTCATGCATAACACATAACCTCTTCTACAATTGATCATCAATATGCGGAAATAGAAACAGTCGCATGTGCACATAAACACAATATGTAATGGGGAAAGCTTATAGCTGAAAACCCCCAGCTATTTTGTATATTATAATAGAAGAGAACATGTAACAATACATAGCACAATACTTCTCACAAGTACTCAGTACTATCTCCAAAAGTTACACACAAACTAGCTCAGTTTTGAACAAGTCACGGGTTCAAAACTCATCCACTATTTGCCTGCCTCTACTGCGCAATCCAAGTTGGTGTAATGAGAGATCCAAGTTCTAATCTCCTTGGCTTCAACTGCGCAATCCTCACTGGCAATCTCCTCCAATGCTTGTGCAAATCTCATGCACAACTAATGTCGCAACTAATAGCAAACTCACCCTTTCATCTACCTCTTCCACTGGTCTTCACTGAACTGTCCATGCACTGTAGTCAACTGATGTGTTCTTTAGTTGAATAATGAGTTAATAATTAGTGAATTAAATAATATTTAATTCACCCCACTCATCTCTAGTGTATTAGCCAGTTAAACTAAATACAACTAGTTAAACTAAGTTTACCCGAACACAACTCCACCAACTGTCTCATCAACTCCACCAAAACTCCGCCACTTGAGTTCTAACTGAAGTCAACCATGCATGAGCTCACCAAACCCCTAGGAATAGCGTAATTCCTTCTGTCAGGTGCATGGGCCACATCCGCAGCTCCAACTGAAGTGTTGTAAGAGAATAAACTGAAGTTTATAGTCCAAATATTATTAAGGGCTAATAATATTTGACTGACCTATTTTTAGACAGGCAGTCTAAAAATAGACTTCGACCTGTATGTCTAAAAATAGAGGTCCATCTATTTTTACTAACTCGACCAATCATCCAAGAATAGCATACTGCAACTCCTAGACCATGCTCCATATGTCTAAAAATAGACATAGTCTAAAAATAGACTTTGCGCCAAAAATAGCCTGCGGGCCCACTTACTGAAGGCGACTTCATTTCACTAAGCTCCATCATCTTGTTGCATTTTCAACATTTTCTACCACTATACACCAATGAAAAATTAAATGTGTTTAAATATATTTTGTATCTTGCCTTGCTCATTTTTCTGCAATTTAGCCTTTGAAATCAATTTTAGCTCTCGCTGATTATAAATTTTATCCAGAAAAAAAACATTAAATAAGTCTTAATACAAATTAATCTATATCTAGCCTAAAATCTGGTACTCAGCCCTAAAATTGAATAATTAACACGTGACACAGAGAGAGCCCTCTCTGGTTTGGTAGGGCTAGCTGCCTAATGTTGAGCCTTGCAATAGGTATGTATTTACTCTTGATTATTGTCCTTTTCCCTCTTCCTTATCCATCTTGTGCTATGATATAATAATATAATGAAAGTATTTTGATGAAGAATGAATGAAAAATGATCCTGATACGATTTAACCATCCAAACTAATTCCCGTTGCTTTTTATGCTGAAAATAACAAATGGAACAATAGCTTCTACCAAGAAGGAATAGCAGGACCTAATCATGGGAAATAAGACGTGTTAAATGCGGTTGAATCAGAAGAAAAATCAGTAAGGATTAGCGCAAGAATGAATGAATTGTCCGAGGATAGCATTTTTTCATGGATCCCTCAGGATCCCCTGATCCTGAGGGATCACATTTATCTTTCCTTTTAGCTATAAAGGGACAGGGAGAGCTAGTTCTCGAGAGTCATGTATCTTTCACTTCTGCATAATTTGTAATTGTGATTCACAGAACGTAGTTCTGAACAACGAGATCATATTGTGATGTCAATTTACTGTGATGATTAATATATATTTCGCGTTGTTGTTCATTCAAATATTCTAGAGTAGTTAAGCAGTATTTGCCGGTGGCTAAGGCCCAGTCTCTGGTGGATCTCACTGTTGTTCCCTGTGTTATAATTTTCCATTTATTGCAAGTGTATTCTACTTTTCCGCTTTGCAGTTGAAGTACTTTTGATAATTCATATTTCTGGTATTTATTCCCTTGAATATGCATTTCCAATTTATTTCCTTAAGGAATTAGTTGCTAGTTAAAAGAACTGGTTTTGATTACTTAAAGCATAGACAATTATTTCCAATAATTTCCTTCTGTTCAATAGTTCAAATCCAGCTGAAAGAGCTCGGTTAATGCATCAGTGCTCTCGGTTGATTGTCATTGGAATTATTTGAATTAAGAATGAATCATAGCTTTGGGTTATAATGCTTAGATGAATCACTTTCTTTAAAGCTTCAACATTTATGATTGCATCTATATGAAACGATTGATTTCAACATTACTCTTTGTATATATCTTTCTCATATTGTGTACACGCTTGAGATAAAAGGACTTACCCAGGTTGATAATTAATGTGAGGCAATTAGGAGTTTTTAAAAGACACCTGTTAGCACCCAACATTTTGGTGTCGTTGCTGGGGAGCGTGTTGCCACTTTGTAAAGAGTAATGTATGATTTATGTTTTTTCTGCTGAGGGAGAATTGGGTCTTAAAAACGGAAGGTAAGAACCTGCATAGCGAACGAGTAAAATGCTCGCTCATCCTCCCGCTTTCTAGAATAATTGCATACGAGTTTAAGGTAGGAATGAATGTTTGTATTTCTACATGAATGACTAAGAAGGAAAGACCTGTAAAAGACAAAATTCCTTCTTCTAAACCTGAAAAATCTAAGGGACCGGTGACCCTTGGACGATCAACTTTTATCGACGAAATATTAAGAAAAGTTGAGTCTCAGTCATCAGTAGGATCTCGAATTGTTATTGCCAGACATCCTACTGACTTCCTTCAAGCTGCAGGATCACCATCTGTAGTTAACACTGAGATTCACAGTAAGACTAAAGGGATTGAGCAGAGTTTTCAAGATACTGAGAATTCACAAACTCGCCCTTCACAAGAAGGAAATTCTTGCAATCTCCGTGAAGGAGAAGGAGAAACAGGCAATCCTGAAATTAAATTATCAGAACCTAGATCTCCTGAAGCAGTGACTGAGCAGAGGACACCCAGTATTCCAGATCAAGGTAGTGCTTCTAGAACCATTCCAGCCTCTTGTGGACATCCTTGTGGACATCCAGAGATGTCATATTGTATTCCTGCATTATATTTTGAGTTTTGATGTTTTGAACAATTACCTTTTGAGGTTTTCATCACGTTAGAACTTCTAGTGGTCTAAGCCCAAACCCTGGGAGTTTCCGCACCAATTCTGTGTTGTATGTTAGTTACAGAATCCATGTTCAGTCATTTGATGCGGTTGTAACATACTTTTCTACTCAATAAAGTTATAGTTTTTCTTCCTTAAGAATAGTTTAGCATTTATATTTCTTGTCTCAGAATCATCGCATTTCGTATTTTCTGGTTTCTAATAATACTTCATTGCCAGTAGATGTTTTCAGTTTCTTCCAATGCCTTTGCAATTGATTTACAAATCTTAAGATAGTTATTTCTTGATGTTACTTATATTTATGGATTACATTGTTCTTTCAGCACAGTAACGCATCCAATTATTGATTAATGTCAATAAGTTAGTTTACAAAGAGAATTCCATTGCAAAATTATATAAGTGAGTGTTGTACAATTCATTTAGATTGATGTTCAATTCATTTAAGATTGTTGTTCAATTCGTTTATATTGTTTTTCAATTCATTCAAATTGATGTTCAATTCATTTAGATTGATGTTCAATTCATTAAGTTTGTTGTTCAAACCGTCATCATGTTTTTCAATCATAGGCTTGACAGAATAAGTAGCCATAACCTACCAAACTGCTCCTCGTTAAGTTGATTGAATTCAGAAGGATAGATAATCCTTTCTCATAAATAGCATAGAGTATCTATCAGTCGATCTCACTTGCATATATTGTGCCGATGCTCTTCAAATAAGAAGACTTACCTCAAGTTGATAATTAAATGAGAAGAACTAGGGTTACCTATAATAAGCCACCTTTGTGACACTAGTATTTTTGGTGCCATTTCCGGGGAGAGTGTTAAGAGTTATATCCTTTATTCACCTTTATCCATTGCTGTGAAGAATTGTATATTAAAAACGAGAGATAAGAACTTGCGTGCCGGTAAGAAAAATCCTTATTCTCTAGCCTGCTTCTCAGCAAAATTGTTCAAAGACTAGTAGAATAGGTGCTCTTGTTTTATGACTAGGAAGAAAAAGATAGAAACAATTCGAACTAGCTCTCAAAAATCCTCACAATCCCAAGGACCGGTAAACCTTGGAAGGGCAACATATATAGACGAAATCATTAAGAAATCTAAATATCGGGAATCTATAAGACCCATAACTATTTCCATTCAAAGTCCTATCACCCTCCATCAAGCTGCAGCCTCGCCATCTATAGCCTACGCCAAGATTCACAGTGAAATAGAAGGAGTTGAGCGAAGCCTTAAAACTACCAATCATATAGGCACTAGCCCTTCAAGAGAGGGAGTTTCTTGTAATTTACAAGAAAGGGAAGGAGAAACTAGCGGCATAATTCAAATAGAAGCTCCAGAACCTAAATCACATGAAATAGTGGTTGAGATAGAGGTACTCAGGATCCAAACCAGGGAAGCGCTGTAAATCCTCCATCGCATTTTCCTCCTAAAACCCCCCGGATCACTCCTCTAGAACAATAAATCCCTGAAGATTTCTGGTACCTCTTTGACCAAATGGAAAATAATCAAAATCAGAATCAAAGGCAGACATCAACATTGGAATTACCCATTGTTGATCTTGCTGCAAATGCCCCTATGAAAGCCATTCCCTTGCACAACATTCCCACCTTCCATGGTTTGACTACGGAAGATCCTGATGCATTCCTATTTGAATTTGATGTCTTATGTAGGAGGTATGACTACACCACTGATCCTCAGAAGCTGAAACTATTTCCCTCTACCTTAAAAGAAACAACACTACGCTGGTTCATGGGACTAGGTGGGGGAACCATTAAGAATTGGGAAGAAATGAAGAACATTTTCCTTAACAAATATCAAGACTATTGCCGAACCCGAGACGTAAAAGATGAAATATTTAATATGTCTACAAAAGACAGTGAAACATTAGAAGAGTACGTAGAAATATTTCAATACAATTTACAAAGGTCCCCATATACCACGCTATCCAAGGATGTTTTAAAAGCCACGATGCTTAAAGGAATGAAGGAAGAATGGGTTGAAATGATTAACATAATTGGGAAAGGAGATATTTAACAGGAAGAATATGACGAGAGTATTTCCTTGTGTATTAGATGATCTCGGGGTAGTGCACGCAATAGGCCAATTGGGCGTGATTCTATAAAAAAATATCTTAAGCAGTTGAATGGCAACGTAACCAGAGTAGAATTTGGAAATCTGTTAGAAAAATTTCAAAACTGACATCCTGGGTACCTTGACAACACAACTTGACGTTTTACAAGCCAAGCAGAAACAAGCTATAGCAGAACAAAACTTGGCCATCTTTTGCCCACGATGTTGGAAGAAGCACAACCAAAGGGAATGCCCTTTAGACATGGTTCAGACTTGTGCCATCTGCGACCAATGTCCTTCACTTCCTGGGCTGAAAGTAGTTTACAAGGAAGTAGAGGAAGAAACAGAACCAGTCTACCTAATAAATCAGCGTCGACAATGGTAGACATGAACAGGAATGCCACAAGAACTACCTCAGTTCTTCTTGTCTTCGCAGTTTAACTAGCAAAACCCTACAGCAGCTTGGCAGAATCAAAACCCTTTTTCTACTTGGCCAAAACTGTCATTTCCTATACCACCCTGCCCTATACAACCAGCATTAGGGAAAAATTGGCCAAGATTTCCTTTTTCTCCCCCTTATTAGCAAAATGTTCCATATGAAACCCAGTGGCCAAACCCTCCTCCTCAAACTAATTGGAATTGGCAGCGACCCCTGGGAATGACCAACCTACCAATGGGGGTGGGAACTCAAAATCAACCTACACTTTCAGCTCCATACCCAATTCATCATAACCCGTAGCCTGTCATATGCCCCCAATTACCAAGCCAACCCAATCCTAATCCTAACAACAGACCGATAACCTCTCCAGACTTTGACATCTTGGGGGAATTGAGAAACTTCTTTATTAAAATTCCTCTCCTCCATGCCATCCAATATATTCCTATCTATGCAAGGACAATTAAAGAACTATGTGGAAAAAATAAAATAAACAAAACAAAGGTTGTGCCCATCATTCATGTGGTAGGGGCTCTATCTGATTTGTTACTGGGTAAGGAACCACCCGTGAAATATGAAGACCCAGGAAATCCCATTGTGATTGTACAAATCTCTGGCCACTCATTTCCAAACACATTGGTCGACCTAGGAGCATCCATTAGCATCCTAACTACAAGGGCCTGCGAAAAATTGGGCATATCAGCTTTAGAGCCTACGACTACACTGCTAGAACTGGCTGACAAGTCTGTTATCGAACCGGAAGGAATAGTACAGGACATCCTGGTCTTTGTGGACTCATGGGAATATCCAGCTTATTTTTTAGTTATTAATCCAAAGAACAGGATGGATGGGCATCCATTGATTCTTGGGCGACCTTTGTTGGCCACAGTTGATGGTTACATAGGCTGCCAAACGGGCAGCATGACTATCACTAGAAGGGATTCTATAAAAAATATCATCATTTATCCACCTGCCAAACCAAGCTTACCCACAGTAAAAATTCACAAACACCCATGTACATACTAGGAGAAAAACATTCGTTCACCCCTCACACTAGTAGAAGCTCTTGAATTTAAGGATCAAACTAAAGATGACATAATCAATAATTTTATGAGTTAGCCACCCACATCTGGAAATTTAAAATGTAAAATATTGAAAACAGTCCTTGAAAACGAAGATCAAGAGGATCTTGTGACAAACCTTGAGGATCAGCATATTCCCATAACCATTGTACATAACAGCATACCTATCGAGATTGAGCCAGGAAAGGTTCTGAATATTAATGGCAATTTGGATGATGACCAAAAACAAAAGCTCATAAAAGTCCTTCAGAAGCATCAAGAGGCATTTGCTTGGGATTACCCAGACATGAAGGGTTTAGATCCTCAGCTGTGCACCCATCACATTTATACCGATAAGGAAATCCATCCCATTAGGCAACCCCAGTGACGGCTAAGCCCTCACTTAAAAGAGATTGTAAAAGAGGAACTGCAAAATCTATTAGACATTAATTTCATTTATCCTATTTCAAACAGCAAATGGGTCTCCCCTCTGGTCGTCGTCGCTAAAAATAATGGGAAATGGATAATCTGTGTAGACTACATAGAATTGAATAAAGCAACACAGAAAGACCATTTCCCCCTTCCCTTCATTTACCAAGTCCTCGACACATTGGCAGGGAAACAGTTATTTTCTTTCCTTGATGGGCTCAGTGGTTACAATAAAATCCAAATAGCTCCCGAAGATCAAGATAAGACAAACTTTACCTTCCCATGGGGTACTTTTTCTTATATAGTTCTACCATTTGGGTTATGCAATGCCCCAGCCACATTTCAGAGGGCCATAATCAGCATTTTCTCCGACTTAATAAATGAGGGGCTGGAAATATATATGGATGACTTCACACGATATGGATAGGACTTTGATCAAGCTCTAGAAATGCTAGAAAAGGTGTTAGAACGATGTATTACTACTAGGTTATGTCTAAGCAATGAAAAATGTCACATGATGATGACTGAGGGGGTGATCCTAAGTCACTACATTTCTGCAGCTGGAATATAGGTAGATCCGGCTAAGATAGAGGTAATCCTTCTATTAGCCACACCTTGTACACAGACAGAGGTACACATTTTCCTGGGATATGAAGGATATTATCGTAGATTTATAAATAATTTCTCACAAATAGCCGCACCTTCGTATGAATTAACTGGAAATGTTGAATTCCATTGGACTGACAAATGTGACACCGCTTTTGCAGATTTGAAGAAACTGGTCTTGACGGCACCGATTCTGTGAGGACCTAACTGGAAACTGCCTTTTTACATATCTTCATATGCATCTGATACAACAATAGGAGCAGTCCTTGGCCAAGAAGAATACCTACAACCTTATGCCATTTATTATATCAACAAAAACCTCACTCCTGTCGAATTAAATTATACCGTGACCGAAAAGGAGTTCCTAGCTGTCATTTATGCTATTAATAAATTTAGGAACTATATAATTGGTTATCAAGTGTTCCTGTATACTGATCACTCTGCCATTAGATATTTAGCCAATAAACCAATCACGAATGGGAGAGTAACTCGTTAGTTGCTGTTGTTGCAGGAATTCGATATAACAATCAAAGATCATCCAGGAAAAGAAAATGTAGTCACAAACTTCCTGTCCAGGGTTCCAAATTTGGATGACACCCTAGTAGTTGATGATCAGTTCCCTGATGAACATCTATTTTATGTAGTGGTAAAAACACCATGGTATGCAAACGTCGCAAATTACTTGGTAGTAGGGAAGCTGCCTAGACACTTAACATCAAGAGAACGAAAATTGATTGTACAATGCAGCATAAGATTCTCTTGGATTTGTGGATACCTCTTCCATACAGGGGTCAACATGCACATACGCAGATGCATAAGAGAAGACGAAATCTATGACATATTACAAGCCTATCACGATGAACCTTGTGGTGGACATTTCGCAAAATGCAGAATAGGGCATAAAGTGTTACAATTAGGCTATTATTGGCCTTAGATTTTCAAAGACGCAAAAAAAATGTCCAGGCCTGTGATAGCTGCTAGATAATGGGTCGCCCAGGCCAACTTGATGAAATTCAGCTACAACCACAATTTTTGGTAGAATCATTTGAACGATGGGCATTGGATTTCATTGGACCATTCAACCTGCCATCGAACCAGAATGTCTACATGTTGGTTGCCATATATTATATAACCAAATGGGTAGAAGTAGTGGCCTTGTCGAGAGCCACGGAAGAATCAGTGATTAATTTTATTTTCGAGATATTCGTGCGATACGGTCTCCCACGAGAAGTGATAACCGATGGAGGGGCACAATTCATAGGTAATAAAATTACAGCCACCCTAATAAATCACCATATTATCCACAGAGTTACGTCTCCTTACCACCTACAGGAAAATGGGCAAGTTGAAAGCACCAAGAAAGTCCTGGAGGCAATCCTTACTAAAACGGTAGCAGCACATCGTCGAGACTGGGCCATTAGACTACCAGAAGCCTTATGGGCTTATCGTACAACATAGAAAAACACCACTGGATATTCACCATATCAGCTAGTATTTGGGAGAGAACCTATCTTCCCTATTGAATTCGAAATCAAAACTCTGAGAACAACCCAGGAAGTGGGGTTGGACTTAACAGAAGCTCAAGCTAGAACACTCCAAAAAATAAATGAACTAAAATAAATATGACTACTAGCCCTACAACGCACAGCAATCATCCAACAACATCGAGCTAAGTGGCATGAAAACCTTATAAAGAAGAAGGTATTTCAAAAAGGAGACTAGGAACTGCTCTATGACTCCAGATTCCAAGATTTTCCAGGAAAACTACAAACAAGGTGGCTCAGTCCATATGAGATCCAGGAAGTCCACAGCAATGTCACACTCACCTTAACCACCATAGATGGGTCTGGTTCAACATTTCAAGTTAACGGAGTATGCCTCTATCACAAACCTCTCACGAAAGAATCTTTTTGCCAACAGGTAAAAAACGATCCCACCATTCAGGTTGTGGCACAAGGGGGTGGCAACCCCGCAAACTCAAGTACATGAGAGGTTTGCTAGCATCATTTGTAAATAATGTATATAAATTTCTTATTTTGTTGTAAATTCTTCATACTTGCAATTTTTTTCTCTCATCCTCTTATGAATTGCGTTCTTATTTTTCTTGTTCATTAATCCTTGAACGAATGTTGTTCAATCTCTGAACGACTACTGTTCAATCGGATTGAACAGCGGCGTTTTTGCGTTCTTATTTTTTTTGTTAAAACCTTGAACAACTATTATTCCATCAGATTGAACAACCGTGTTTTGATTTTTCTTGTTGTTCAAACCTTGAACAGCTACTGTTCAATTTTTGGACGACTGCTGTTCCATTGGATTGAACAGCCGTGTTAGGTGTTCTTGTTTTTTTGTTGTTCAAAAATTTAACGGCTACTATTCAATTCTTGAACAGTTTTTGTTCCATCGGATTGAACAGTCGTGTTTTGGTGTTTTTTTTTTTTTTGGTTCAAACCTTGAACGGTTGTTGTTCAATTCTTAAACGGCTACTATTCCATCGGATTGAACAGTTGTGTTTTGCATTCTTATTCTTCTCGTTGTTCAATATTTGAATGGCTACTGTTCAATATCTGAATGGTTGTTGTTCAATCAGATTGAAAAACCATGACTTTTTGTTTTTATTCTTCTCTTTGTTCAATACTTGAAAAACTGTTGTTCAATATCTGAATGGCTGCTTTTCGATCGAATTGAATAGCCATGACTTTGTGTTTTTATTCTTCTCGTTGTTTAATACTTGCACGTTTGTTGTTCAATAGAATTGAACAGCCATTATTTTGAGTTTTTATTCATCTTTTTGTTCAATAATTGAACGGATATTGTTCAATATCTGAACGACTATTGTTCCATCGGATTGAATAGCCAAGTTTTGCGTTTTATTTTTCCCTGTTGTTAAAATTGAATAACCTTGTTTTTTTTTAATCCCATTATCCCCTTTATCCAAATAAAAGCATCTATGAGCAGGGAATGGCAGTTGAAGAAGAAAGGGAAACGGTAAAATTACCAATACGATGACCCCTTGGCACTATAATCCTTAAACAGGAAGCTAACATTGTGCATACATGAAGTGAAAGGCTAAGTCATCCTCAGTTCAAATATGTTATCATACAATACATGAACTTATCATGATATATCTTTCTGCACTATTCAAGTGATATTTCCCTCCAATATGAAGGAATGGGAATAAAGGGTATTAATTTTATTGGCATTCTTTCACTTCTTTCACCATTCCTAACTCTTAAGAAGTTAATGATCCTCCCTTCATATATAATGAGAAACTATTATGTGTTCATGAAAATATTTAAGAGGATAGGGGGTCTCATCACGGGCCAACCTACCATGATCATAGGGATTTAACAAGTGACATGCCCACAATGGCTACCACACCAGGGTGATGAAATTCTCATCTAATTTAAGGACATGAGGTCTCATCATGAGCCGGCCTGATCACTCTATTACAATCTTAGTGAATGGCACTGTGACTATCTAGCTATCACACCAGCACAGTGACCTCCTTATAAATCAAGATTCTATGATTCAAAAATAAGTATTGTGCTTACATGAAAAATTTAAAGAGAGGATAGGGGGTCTCATCACAAGCCAACCTACCACATTCATAAGAGCTTAGCAAGTGACATGCCCACAATGGCCACCACACCAGGGTAATGACCAGCTTAACTACTTGAAGGACAGGAGGTCCCATCATGAGTCGGCCTGATCACTTTGCTAAAACTCTGGTGAGTGGCAGTATGGTTATCTGGCTACCATACCAGCATGGTGATATCTCCACAAAATGGGCAGAATGATTATTTTACATAAGGATCCGGCTCATTCTTTTGGGTTAAAATATCAACCATGTCAAGGCTATGAACGCCTACTGGCAGCAGTGGCTCTACTTATGGTATGAAAGTATGCCTCATCAATAGCCAATTACTTTTATATACACCTTATCTTCCATTCTTCTTCCATAAGCTATTACTCAAATTAGTGATAATTATAATCTACCACAGGAATAACTAACAGAGATATGCTTACATATTTGAACCCCGGGATGACAGCACCAATCATTGCTTGACTCAGTCTTGCTTCCATAATAACTTTTCATTAAAGAAGGACATCATATCGTAATAATGGTTATGCTATTCTCTTTCCATTTCCGGTCACTTCAGCACAAGATGAAATTATGAAAAAAATTCCAAAACTGACCTTTACACTGCATATTCTAGTAATTACTCAACCACCTGAAGCTCAAAAGCCACGACCTGCTCCTTCACGTATAGGTCATTATTACCAAATTCTCACATTCCCCTGTCTGCATTCATGATTGGCCAAATCTCTCCTGTACTTGAGGGCGTGGGTGCACTTTCTTCAATGGAGGGGGTGTAATTGATCTTAAATTGGCAAGCATGCAAAATCTCGGCACAAATCCCATTAGACACATTGATAATACCAGAGGAACACTGCAATTAAGGCATGAAGTTACCTGCACAGAACCACAATTTCTCTTTCGCTTGCATACAAAATTCAATCTAAACAACAGAGCCGAGGAAGAATATAATTAGAGGAAGAAAGCATATCATCTATGGGAGGAAATTCCCTTCGAAACGAGCCTGTAAAATTTCCAATTTTAGATACATCTAGTGCCATCCTCCAGCAAGTCGGTTGGCTAACATATGTACACCGATTACAGGGATTTGATACGAAAATTGCAATTGAGTTTCTGCAAAATCTGCATTAAGGTAAAACCAGAATCAAGGGTCAAATTATACCAGTCACAAAGGAAATTATTGCTGAAGTCTCCAGAATTCCAGCAAAAGGAGAAAGATGGATAAAGAAAAATCTCCTCCTACGAGAGGTAGTATCAGTATAGCAGGATCCGGAGGAACCGTTGGAGAAAAAAGGGAGAGGGATTGACCCTACCTCTGTACACTAGCCATGGCAGGAACTGATGTTATTCATCCAAAATTTCATTACATGTGATGGACGTCGGGCCACGGTAAAACCTTGTCAGCTCAAACTCTTAGCTTTACTTAAGCAAAATATTTTAGTTAATTTGCCTGCTTTCTTAAATTCCATATTGCATGATATTGTTGTTCGATTAAGAAAAGCCAAAAATCCCCAAGCAGTAGTCATTCACCACGGGTTAATTAAACTAGTCATCATTCATGAGCTGGATAAGCAGCAAATAGCCTGGGACAATTTTTTCAACCCTAATGCACAGGAAGTAGAAATAAATCCCAACGAAACCGAAATTGAGCCCCCCAGGGTAAATACACCAAGAAGAAAAAGGACCCGAACTGCAACCTCAAAACCAAGCAGGAAAAAATGGTCCAAAATATTGCAAGGAACCTCAGACCTCGTAGAAGAGGCAGGGCCATCCCACGCTCAAAACACACCCTTACAAGACTTCGAGGAAGAAATGGTTCGAGTCCTAAAACAATTGAGGATAGACTACAAATCTAGAAACCCATCGGGAGTAGAAGAACAAGAGGAACCCATAGATAGGTCCGCTGCCACCAGCAGTTCTAGTCACACTGAAGTCCTACCCAACCAAGAGGAGCTACAGAATGATGGGACTCTATCCCCTCTTGGGAATTATGAGGTGTATAGCGAAGGACAGGTAGAGGAAATAATGGAATCAGAAAATCATTCAGGTGACACTGTCCCTGTAAAACAAAGCACATAAACAATCCCTTTGAAACCAAGAGGTAGCACTGCTCCACCCATTCGAGACCCTCATATAGAAGTAAACTCTAAAGATAAAATAAGAAACACCATCACAGGCAACCCTGAGGTTGGCAATACCATTCCTGAAAATGGGAATACCACTCCTCCACCACCTACTGAAATCAGGATAGGTGAAAATTTAGATGAAAAGAAAATTAGGAAACTAAGCAGGGCCTGCAGAAGATTAAATAAAATGGTGAAATATCTGAGGAAACAACTGAAGGAGGAGAGAAGGGCCCGAAAGCCAAAGAAAGAAACCACCACTGCAGGAACTCAAACAAGGCTAGTCACCAACTTGACAAACACTGTTGAAACCGAGATGTAGACTGACTTGGCTGACATTATTGAGGCTGAGGTACAAACTGACTTGTTATCCACTACAGAGGCTGAGGTATATACCAATTTAATCGATATAGCTAAAACTAGGATACAAACTGACCAAGCAGGTACTTCTGAGGCCAAAATTCAGACAGAACTAGCAAATACCATTGAAGCTTCTACACAAACTGAGCAGAAAACTACACAAGAAAAGGAGACCCAAACAAAGGAAGCCCCTAACTATACCACCCTGGTAGAGAAAGTTGTTTATCATAAATTACACAATGAATTGGTGCAAGCACAACATGAGCTAGCACAATGTAGGAAGGAGGTGGTGCCAGCACAAGAATACCAAGCATTACTAAAGAAATTCATAGACCTCTTGTTAAGTCCCTATATTAATAGTGTAGTCCCTTATTATGTTAGTGTATCCCCCCTTATTGTTATTGGTATACCCCTGTAACCCCCATATTGTTATTATTGTGCCCTTAAATTATTATTGTTAGGTCGGCTAGGGTTACATTGTGGCCCCACTAGGATTACATTGTGGCCCCATGGACTCCTATATATAGAAAGGAGGTTTTGTCATTTGTATCATCCAAGAATAGTTCATTCATGTAATGTATTGGAGGTTTCCCCCTCGAAGTCTCTTATTTCTAAGGCATTGGTATCTCTTTACTTCTATTTTTGGAGTTGGTTTCACAACATTTGGTATCAGAGCTTTGGATTCTAGGGTTTCGCTGCTCCAAACAAGTCATTGTGGCATTGTTGCTATAATTGATTCTCTACAAAGGTTCAAAAGCTGAAATTTTTAGAATGTGAAGCCGAAATCCTAAGGAAAATGTTCTCAAAATTTAAGAGCTTGGTTCACAATATTTTCGGAGATATGATCTATGGAAGTTAGGGCTTTTTGCAGGCTCCTGAATTTAAGCTAAACAGGTCATCACGTAATTGTCTCTATAACTTTTTTTCTACGAAAATTCAGAAGTTGAAATGTTTAGGGAGCAAAGCGAAAATCCAGAAGAACATCATCACAAAATTTCAGATCTTGGTTTGCAATATTTTCGGAGATATGATCTGTAGAAGTTATGTCTTTTTCAGGCTCCCGAATTTCATCTCAAAGAGGTGATCATGGGAAAAGCTTCATAAATCTCTCTCTCTGAGCATTGGATTGGAATTATGTAAAAAGTAGCTTGAATTAAACAAATTTTAGTTTCATGTCTATAAATTTCAAATTCAAAGAAGCAAATAATGACACGGGGCAAGTCGTACAATTTCGCTCTATTGAACCAGTCCATAATTAGGTCATTGTGGGAGATTGGACATAACTTGGTCTTGAAGAATCCAAATTAGGTCAGACCTGTGGCATTCGAAAGAGGATTTAGAGGGATACCGTAGGGCCAATTTTCAAATATTGAATATCCAAAATCACAAAGATAATTCAGTTTCAATATCGAGCTCCTCAAAACCAGGAAAAAGGTGTGTATTTGGTTTTTTAAATTGCGTAACGTTTGTTTGAAAAAGTAGTTTGAAGTGATTCCAAGGGCATATTTTAGAATTTTTATCAGTATTGGGTTCTATAATGCCTCCAAAAATTAATTCCATACCCATTAATACCTCAAAAATCTATACTATGATGCATGAAGAGGAAGAATTGCAGTATGAGATATCAAAATTACAGTACCAAGTGCAACAAATTTCGATCTTACGAAGAGCAACCGAAGATTACAAAGATGGTTTAAAAGAAGAAATGGAGGCTAAGTTGGATGGTTTGAAGGATAAAATAATAGCTATTATGGATGATAAATTAGTGGAAGATCACATCGAGCATCAACAGCAAGTTCTCCAACTCTCAAAGGATAACCTAACTTTGGTGCAGAATCTAATGAAACAACAGTAAGATCAACATCACATTGAAATAAGTTCTAAAGCAGTCACAGAAACAAGAACTCGACAAGTACGATCAATTTCAAAGTATCTCAGCAAGTGGAACTTTCCTGTAGAAGATTCCACATGGGAGGATGAGAATTTTATATAGAAGCATCAAGAAATAATCAAGCGTTTAGGACACCACTTGTTTGAAGGAGAGGGGCATGTTAAGTCCCTATATTAATAGTGTAGTCCCTTATTATGTTAGTGTATCCCCCCCTTATTGTTATTTTTGTACCCTTGTAACCCCCATATTGTTATTATTGTGCCCTTACATTATTATTGTTAGGTCAGCTAGGGTTACATTGTGGCCCCACTAGGATTACATTGTGGCCCCATGGACTCATATATATAGAAAGGAGGTTTTTTCATTTGTATCATCCAATAATTGTTCATTCATGTAATTTATTGGAGGTTTCCCCCTCGAAGTGGCTTATTTATAAGGCATTGATATCTCTCTTCTTCTATTTTTGGAGTTGGTTTCACAACATGCAGAAAACTACTCAAGAGAAGGAGACCCAAACAAAGGAAGCCTCTGCCTATAACCCCCTGGTAGAGAAAGTTGTTTATTAGAAATTACACAATGAACTGGTGCAAGCACAGCATGAGCTAGCACAATGTAGGAAGGAGGTGGTGCCAGCACAAGAATACCAAGCATTACTAAATAAATTCACATACCTCTCCTCTACATAAGACGAAACATTTTCCCAGCTCATAGAAGAACAAGAAAAGCTAAAAAGGGTACAAGAGCAGATGGATCAAGCCAAGAAACAAATCACTACAATTTTTTCTCTGTATAATGATGCACTTTCTTGCAGGGCACCGGCCACCAACTATGCCCTTCTCTTAACATAATAATATTTACTACTGAAAGTCAAGGCCATCAGGGTAGGAAAATCTACAACTTTTAGGACCATAGAATAATTTTTCCACTATTGTAATGAGCAAGATGAACAAGTCCAACGCCTCCTATGTGAACTTTACATGCACATTTTCTTTTTAGAAAAGGACACGGACAATAATCCTAGTCCCTTTATAGGAGATGTCTAGCTCCAAGCCTTCCTCTCATTCACCAAGAACTAGATTAAGTGGACCCAGGGCCTATAACATCTTCCAAAAGAGAGAGCATGGCCTAGACTTGTGGGTTAGAGGGGAACCCATAAAACCCCTACAATTGTTTATCCAGGACAAGAACTTTATGCGAAGGCAAGTTGTAACGACTCGGTTGGGGCCCATCCATAAGGACATCATAGAAAATGGACAGGAGTACTTTGAAGACATTTGCGAAGTAACCTTGGAAGCAGCTAAAGAAAGGTGGATGGCCTCCACGAACAACATAAAGAATAGGGAACCATTTGGCTACAGGAATTTCAAGGTTGTTGCCTCCAGGTTCCTCTCATACAGTAACCTAGTCTTTAGCATGGGGCCTGCATGGCTGGGATGTAGTTATAGAAGCCCTTTCCTATGGTATCCTCCTGAGGACTATAATCATAAGTATGAGTTACCAGAGGGGCACGCAAGCGCTTCCTTTGCAATAATAAGACAAAAACAGTGTTTTAGAGCATGCAAGGAAAAGGTCTACCCTTCCTACTCCTTAACACAGTTTCATCTCAACCATATTTTTGCATGAGGACATGTAATGAGGTAAGAAGGGGAGTATGTTGGGTCTGAATTGAGGTATTTTTTGACCCTATAATTACTTCAAATTATGTCACTATTTTGGGAATTCTTCCTGATCTTAACAATAAAGAACTAAAATATTTATGAAAACTAGAGCAATAGGGCTAACGACAAAAGGAATTTTTCTGTAACAAAAAATTGACTTATTGTATCTCTGTATGCAGGAAGGCAGAGTAGCTGAACCAATGGTAAATGAAAAGAAAACTGACAGACGCAAACGTATGGGATCTCAATAACTCCCAGAATTCGGCAGAAGGCAGACAGACAGATTCAAGCTAAAAAACTCAAATGACAGCCATGCCCAACAAGCTATCATTTGGAAAATACATCCTCATTGCATGAAATTGCCTTTAAAAGGACTAGGGATGAACTATATAGGGAGTCGAAGTTGAAGAGGAATTTTCCCTTTGTAATCAGCGCATCAAGACAGAGCTGCCATATTGTATTCCTGCATTATCTTTTGAGTTTTGATGTTTTGAACAATTACCTTTTGAGGTTTTCATCGCATTAGAAATTCTAGTGGTCTGGGGCCAAACCCTGGGAGTTTCCATGCCAATTCTATGTTGTGCGTTAGTTATATAATCCACGTCAGTCATCCAATGCGGTTGTAACATACTTTTCTACTCAATAAAGTTACAATTGTTCTTCCTCCAGAATAGTTTAGCATTTGTATTTCTTGATTCAGAATCATCACATTTCGTATTTTCTGGTTTATAATAATACTTCATCACCAGTAGATGTTTTCAATTTCTTCTAATGCCTTTGCAATCGATTTACAAATCGTAATATAGTTATTATTTGATGTTACTTATCTTTATGGATTACATTGTTCTTTAAGCATAGTAATGTGTCCAATTATTGATTAATTTCAATAAGTTAGTTTACAAAGAGAATTCCATTGTAAAATTATATAAGTGAGCATTGTACAATTTATTTAGATTGTTGTTCAATTAGTTTAAGATTGATCTTCAATTCGTTTAAGATTGTTGTTCAATTTGTTTATATATTTGTTCAATTCATTTAGATTGATTAATTTAGATTTTTTTTTAATTAATTAAGTTGGTTGTTCAAATCGTCATCCTGTTGTTCAATCATAGGCTTGACAGAATAAGTAGCCATAACCTACCAAACCGCTCCTCGTTAAGTTTATTGAATTCAGAAGGATATATAATCCTTTCTCATAAACATCATAGAGTATCCATCAGTCAATCTCACTTTCATATATTGTGTCGACACCCTTGAAATAAGAAGACTTACCTCGGGTTGATAATTAAATGAGAAGCACTAGGGTTTCCTATAATAAGCCACCTTTTTGAAACCAACAATGATGAAAAGCCTTCAAAAGGAAATGGTGAAAAACCACCTTCTTCTCCACCATCATCTTCACCTCCATCCTCACCCTCATCTTCTTCCTCTTCAAAAACCACTATTACTCAAACACCTCCACATACCCCAAGGGTGCATGGTAAAAATCCCTTATTAAAACTTGATATCAAATTAAAAATACCTATTTATAATGGTGAAGTGAATGTTGAAAGACTTGATAATTGGGTTCATCACTTTAATTTTATTGTAGGATCCAAAGCATCAAAGATGATGAAACAAAGATTTAGTTAGCTTCATTGAGGTTGGAAAGTGTTGCTTTGATTTGGTGGGAAGCCAAAACACAAAATGACATGAAAAAGCATGGTAAGGTCTCTACCTCTTGGACAGATTTTATTGCTGCACTTAGAAGACAATTTTATCCATTATCTTATGTGCAAAAGGCTATTATGGATTGGAAAAATTTTAGACAACTAAAGGGTCAAAGTATGCAAAGATACACTCAATAATTTATAATAAGGTTCTTGATATTAGGTGTAGACTTTAATTCATAAGACACTTCATTGAAATATATTGGGGGTTTACACACTTATTTATGGAATACTATACTTATTTTTAATCCTACAAGTTTAGATGAGATTTGTATTCAGGAAACACATCTTGAAGCAAGAGGGAAAAACATTCCACAAGAGGGTAGCAAGAATCCATTCACAAGTGGAGACAAGGGTAAGAGTAAGTTCAAAGGGAAAGGAAATAATAATGCATATGTCAGAAAGGAAGGAGAAAATATAACATGCAAACATTTTTCCAAAGAGGGTCATGATGAATCTCAGTGTTTGAAGCTTCATCCCGAGATGAGACCAAACAAGCTTAAAAACAAGGAGAAGGAGAAGACAGTTGCAACAATAACGCATAATTTAGGTTATGATTTTGGAGATGAAACAAATATCATCGCAATGGGTTTGAAATTTAAGGACATTGCAAGTACTAGTTCTTCAATTTTTCAAATTAGTACTCAAGATGATGAAACAAGAATTGAACTTTTCCATGTTAGAGTTATTTCAAAGCATACCAAGATTGACACCTTATTTGATAGAGGTTCACAAGAAAATTTTATTTCAGAAGACTTAGTCAAGAATTTGAATTTAGAAACCATTCCTCATCCAAGACCTTATCCTTTTGGTTGGATATGTAAGAATGAAAATTTTCAGGTGACGAGGAAGTGCATACTTAAATTTTCAATTACATCAAACTTTCTTGATGAAGTTAAACTTGATGCAGTTCCACTTGATATTTACACAATTGTTTTGGGAAGCCCATATTTGTATGATAGAAGATTTATTTTCCATCGCCATGAATACAAGTATCACTTGTTCAAATATGGCATAGAGTACATTGTTAGATCACATCGACAAAAAACTAAATATTTCACATGTAAATGTTGGACAAATGAAGAGACTCATTAACTATAGCAAGAATTTTGTGCTTTTAATGGTAAAGAAAAATAATATTGTTGAAAATGAATTTTTCCAAGGTTGTAATTCAAGATTAAAATCTGATTTGGTTGAGGTTGTTAACCAATATAATAGATGTTTCAGGAGCCAAAAGGATTTCCTCCCAAGAGGGGAATCCAACATGAAATACAATTACAGCAAGATTGTCCTCTTCCTAACATTGGCATGTATAGGATGTTAGTGATGGAAAGTGATGAAATTAAAAATCAAATTCAAGAGTTTTTGGACAAAGGGATCATCAGACCATGTACTTCCCCATTCCAGTCACCTATTGTTTTGGTGCCAAATAAGGATGGAACATGGCGCATGTGTGTGGACTTCCATGCATTGAACAAAATTACGGTAAAGAACCGTTACCCACTTCCTAGAATTGATGATTTACTTGATCAATTGAAAGATGAAAATTATTTTACTAATTTGGGCTTAAGGAGTGGCTATCATCAAATTAGAATTGTTGAAGGTGACATATGGAAGACAATATTCAAAACAAAACAAGGTTTATTTGAATGCCTAGTTATGCCTTTTGGTCTTTGCAATTCTCCGACTACCTTTATGCGTGTGATGAATGATGTATTGAGGTCATTTCTAGATGAGTTTATGAAGTCTACTTAGATGACATCTTGATTTTTAGTAAATCTCGTGAAGAACATGCCATGCATGTCAAAAAGGTACTTGATTTATTAAATAAAGAAAAAAAATTAATGTCAAAGTGTGAGTTTGGAAAAACTTATTTAGTGTATTTGGGTCGTATTGTTGGAGGAGGTGAATTGAAAATATATCCCTCCAAGGTTGATTTCATTATGAATTGGAAAAATCCCAAAATATTTATGGAGGTAAGAAGATTTTTGGGAGCAGTCCAATATTGGAGGAATTTTATTGCTAAATTCTCTTCTATCACAACTCCATTGCATGAATTTACAAGTGTGAAGTAGGTCTTCCAATGGCAAGGTAAACAACAAAAGGCATTTGATGCATTGAAAGAAAAAATTAGTTCATCCCCAGTACTTTCACTTCCAGACTTGAGACTATCATTTAAAATTCAAGCTGATGCTAGTGGTTACACCATGGGTGCGGTCCTCATGCAACATGGTAAGCCTATTTTTTTTCATTCAAAAACTTTTAATGGTGCAGTGATTAATTATCATAAATATGACAAGGAGTTGTATGCATTGGTGAAAAGTGTGAAAATTTTGAAACATTACTTGATGGGTAAGGAAACAATCATTCACATTGATCATCAACCATTGCAATACTTGCAATCACAAACAAAGTTGGAGCAATCAGGGCACTTTTTATGGATGGGTTTTCTTCGACAATTCCACTTGGTGATAAGGTATAAGAAAGGTCTCTATAATAAAATTTTCGACATACTTTCAAGGCCTATTTTTGTATAAATTATACAATATGCATGTATATCTTGGATTCGCCCAATCTAAAAAATTTCTAAAGTTAAATATTGAATCTCTTCTACATATATTTTCGGAATTCAAAACACAGTCTCGAATTACATAAGCATGAAGAAAGATCAATCACACACAACGCAGATAATTTCCCTAGGAAATATTACAGCTAAAAACCCCACTATCTTCTATTGTATATTATATCATGGATCATGAAAAAATGAAATACAAACTCTTCTCACAAAATCCCTCAGTATATCAGCTAATTTTCTCACACTTTCATAAAAAAATTGGCAAATCCCTTTGCCAATTTACTGCTTCCAAATAGCCTACCTTCACTGCGCAATCCCTGAATTGATGCAATCCTGCCTACCTTGACCACACAAATACCATGGGCACATCCAATGTGTGTTTACTTTCATGTGTGCAAGCGGATAATGTCACAACTAATAGTCAACTTCCCTTTCACCTAGGACTCAAATGGGTCTCCACTGGATCTAACATGCATGCAGCTAGTAATATTAAATCCTCAGTTGCATGTTATATCACTGATTGTGAATTAAATAATGTTTAATTCACTTGATCTCTCACTTGTGTATCAAACAGTTACAACTAGCACAACTTATTTTAACTTGCTTAACTGAGTTAAACTGATTTATAACTTGCACCAACTCATGCACCACTGCACTTCGAACTCTATTACAACTATAATTACTCTACATGCCTCACCAACAACCTCTAACTCGAAATCCACTAGCTAACTGAATTTATCACTTCATTTAACTATTTCAAGTCCACATTGAGAATAGATTACAGTTTAATTTCCATCTAAATTAAGGGATAATAAAAATAGACATGCACCTAAAAATAGCCTGTGTGGGCCCCACCCTAGTGTAGGTGCTTAATGTTACTAGAATCATGGGTGTTGAATGTTGTTTCTGGATGTCAATTTCACTATTTCTTGTTGCAAACTTCAACACTCCCTCTCAACAAGAAAGGATTTTCCTTGCATCCGACATGCAACTCCATGCATGTGACATTCAACCCTTGCATGCAACCTACAACTCCATGCATGCAACATGTAACTCATGCATGCAACACTTATCTATTGTTTCTCGTACATGCAACTCTTGCATGCAACACTTCGCTAGTGTTGATCGCACATGCAACCTTTGCATGCAACACTTCCAAAATTGAATAACCTCCAAACAACTTAATCAGTATAATGCATCTGTCATCAAAGTCTTCTGACTTACTAGTACCTACTACACATGTCTACTGGATCCTTTGCACTTCTGACATATGCATCCACGCTACTCTGCACTTGTTGCCAACTCTAATCTTCTTTCTAGTATCTAACACTGTCACTTTGATTTCATGTCCTCCCAACATCTGGTTGCATCAATCTAATTGATCCTGCTATTGTTGTACTGTGGGCTCCTCGTAGATAGGTTTGATTCATGAGACCCACACCATCTCAATGAATCCTACCCAAAATTTCTTTTTGGGATTAATCATGTGTGTCTCCCCACCTCTCACATGGTGGTATAGTTACATGCACTCCACCTTCCCATATTTCTCGAAATTTCTTTGCGTGATTGGTTTCTCCCACTCCATGATCCTTTGCATGTGGCTGCTTCACATCTTGAGGTTCATTCTTACCTGCACGCAAATCTAGCTCCCTCTCAAGGGTAAATTGCATGGCTTTCTCACACTTCCCCGTGGTTGGAAGCTTTGTAGAAATCACATATACATCAATTCTATAGAGATTCTTCACATGAATCCCAATATTATTTACTTGCTTTGTGGCTTTATGCCGAAGGAAGCCTTCACCTTCACTAAAGACCACATGATAGCCTTTATCTTCCAACATTGCAACTTAAACTAAATTTTTCGTTAAGCCTGGTACATGCATTACATATTTTAAAAAGAATAGTTTACCTGACTTCCTTTTTAAAGCAACTATACCAATCCCAGTAGTGCTATACCTTTTGTCATCACCCATCTCGAAATGTATCTTGAGGTCCTTCTCCTCCAAGCTGCTGAAATTTTCTCTGTCTCCTGTCATGTGGAAATATGCACCACTATCCAAGTACCACATCGAACTCAGTGCACTTGAAACCATGCATGAAATAAGTGAGAAGTCAAGTTCAAATTGTGAGGCCAAAGCCTCTCCAACTACAGATCTAGCAACTTTTTTGCCCTTTTTCTTTTGTGGACAGTTTGTGGCAAAATTTCCATGCTCGTGACAGTGAAAACACTTTACTTTGGACATGTCACACTCCTTTCCTTCATTGGTCTCAAAATAGGATTTCTTTCCTTTTCCTTTCTTCACCTTGGTATCCAAAGCACTATCTTCTTCATCATATTCCTTATATGAAGATCCATCTCTAGTGTTCTGTCTGAACTCCTCCTGCACCAAATCTAACCACAGTTGCTCCCAATCTGGAAATTTTTCCCGTCCATTGACAGATTCTTCATAATTGTGCCAACTCTTAGGAAGTTCTAGGAGAACCAAGCTCACCAAATCATCATTAGCAACAATAATTCCTACACACCCAAGCTCATCCCAACATTGGACAAAATTTGTTAAGTATACCGAAATAGTGTCGCCCTTTTCCATTTTAATCTTCCTGAGTTTATCCTTGAGCACCAATTTACTATGGTCGAAGTTGCTCTAGAATAGATCCGTTAAAGCCTTTCACATCGCATATGGAGTCGATTTTCCATGGAATCTTGAGATAATGTGGTCTCGTACTCCCTATAATAGGATCCTCCTCGCCCTTGCCACTTTATTTTACCATGCATCAAGATTTGCAGCATCTGCAGCATCTGGCTTAGGAACATCTTTGTCAATGAATTCCTTCAAGCCATTGTCTTCGAGTACTGTCTCCATCCTGTCTTTCCAAGAAATATAATTAGAGCTGCTCTGCAGTGCATACTCCAATCTCAAGCCATTGAAATCCATTTCGATATTGAATCAGCTGTAGCACCAAGAAATTATTTTTGTAAATTTGAATTCTAACCAGTCACAAACTTAACTCCTTCTTCAATTATGTTGATCAGGGGTTGTCATTGATGTCAACCCAAGCAGCACCAAGGGCCACCCCAATATTTCTTTGGAATTTTTACCTACCAAATTACTATATTTTGGGTTAATAATTCTTCTATGGTTTCTATTTGTTGAGATGTTTCTATTGATATATGGCACGCCACGTAATTCTTCACAATTTGATAGATATTCATGTTTGAAGTTTGTAACCCAGAGTGTAGGCTAAAACCCCATAGGGTTGTGGCATGGGTCATTGAAAAGTAAATAATTAATAATTTTTTGATCTCCTAAAATCCCTCCCACATTCACTTGTTGATGCCCCTCTCAACCTAATCATTTATATAAAGTGTGATCCTCATATCCTCCTTATGCAGGGATTTCGCTACTTGAAACATGTCATCGTGGAATTTTCACTCTAAATTTTTTTCTACAAAGGTTCAGAAGCTAAAATTTTTGTGAGTTGAAGCATAAATATTGAATAATCTCCTATAAAAATTTCAGATTAGGGTGGACAACAGTTTCGAAGATATGATCTGTGGAAGTCAATGTTTTTGCATGCTCCTGAACCTCATCTCAAAGAAGTGACCTTGGGAAAATCATCATAACTCTCTCTCTGAGTATCGGATTGGAATTCTGTAAAAATCAGTAGATAAAGCATGGACTTTAGTTTTCACTGTATCAATTTGAGAGCCGAATGAAGAAATAGTGACACGTGGCATGCCGTACAAGTTCTCTCTACTGAAATAGTCCATAATTAGGTCATTGTGAGAGATTGGGCATAAATCTCTCTTGAAGAATCCAAATTGGATCAGAACTATGTCATTAGAAATAAGACTTAGATTAATACTATAGAACCAAAAATCACATATTGGGGAGTTGAAATAACAGATATACACTAGATTCAATATCGAGATCCTAGAAGGCAAGAAAAAGCTAGATCATGTGTTGTCAAGGGCTACAAAGGACCAAACTTTCTAGGGCAGCAAATCAAAGCAAGGTGAAGCAGAGGGTAGCATGAAAAGAGCAGAAACCAAGGTGCAGAAAAACAGCAATAAGTTCAGCACATGAAGTCTTCAAGTGGGCAGCGATGCATACAGTCATTGTAAAGGTATCATTGTACTAAGTCATTGTAAATGCATCATTGTAAAAATTGTACAAGTGTCTATCTGCCAAGAGTTGAAGAGGTGGTGTCGGGAGGTCTAGGATCATCATTAGGTGGTTGTGTCATAGTTGGGGTTATGGTCTAGTGTGTATTCTTCTTCTACATCATTCTATATCATTGTAAAGTGGACCATTTTCCCTGGTATGAGAGTCCATTCTTGTTTTATTCTTCTATAGGGTGGTAAGGTGGTGCTAGGATGGTGCATGAAGTCACCAACAGGTTCAAGCCTATGAAACATTTAGGGTGGTAGGGTGGTGCTAGGGTGAGTTGTAGCTCATTAGGTGTTGGGCATCCGTTCAGTTGACTACTGAAGAATATCGGGCGTTGGAGCGTCCATCTAGTGGGAGTTGGAGAAGAATGCTTTTCTAGATTCTAGGAATTTGGAGCTTTATTTTCAATTGGAATTGAATATTAAAGAATTATTAGAAAATAATTCAGGTGGTTTTTGTCTTGGAGAGGCTTTCCACCTTAAAAATTGTGTTCATTTGTGTTCATTTTTCTTACTGATATCATTGTACAAACATTGATAATAATTGAAGATTAACTAATGCTCTAATTAAAAGGAATATTGATTCACCCCCCCTCTCAGTATTTCCAATTATTGGTATCAGATCTTGGTTCCTTCAATAGTAGTTTAACAACTAGAAGGAGGTCATAGAGCATACCAAGAATGGTGTACCTCTGTTCAATGAAAATAACTATGCTCTCTGGAAGGAAGAATGGAGTTCTATCTCTTGGTGCAAGGTTACGAAGTATGGGACACTGTTCAAAATGGATTTACATCAACCGCGGATGAACAAGGCAAGAATAATTTGGTAGATGATGCAAAATCAAAGAATATTATTATCAATGGAATTATTGAATCTGCTTATCATAAGGTGTTGGGTTGTAAAACTGCCAATAATGTATGGGACAAGCTTGAGAATATATATGCCAGTGACTCAAATGTAAAAGAAGCAAAGCTTCAAATCTATAGAGAAAAATTTGAGCAACTCAGAATGAAAGAATATGGCAACATTGCTACATACTTCCAATACATTGATGAAATAACCAATACTCTGGAAGGATTGGGAGATCCAGTTGATGAGAAGACTATTATACGAAATATTCTTAGGATGTTACCAGGGAGATCCAACCCAAAGGTATCGGTCTTAGAATACAGTGAAAATCTGGAAAAACTCAACAAAGAGGAATTACATGGAGCTCCCATAGCATATGAAATGATACTTGATGAAGAAGAGGGCACTTCGCATCTAGAAACTGTGTTCATTGCATCTAATAAAACCAATAAGGACAAACAACATTCAATTGAAAAGATATGCACCTGCAAGTGTGAAGAAAAGGGAGATGATGAAGAAGGTCTTTCAGATGAAGAATATGCTTAATTTACAAGAAAACTAAAAAATGGTAAGGGAAAATTCAAAGGTAAACTTCCATTGATATGTTTCGGTTGTGGTAAGGTTGGGAATTTCGCAGCAAAATTTCTGAACATAAGTGATGGAAACTCAAAAGGAAAGAAAGGCTTTAAGAAATTCAACAAGCAAGAAAAAAAAAAGGATCCAAAAGGAACTTTCTCTCTAAAGAAGATAGCTCATCATCCGATGAAGACAGTGACAGCGAAAAAGAAGCCAATCAGAGAGTATTGTTTATGGCCAAGCATAATAAACAATAGGTATCAAACAATGAAGAAGAAGGGTTTACCATAGAATAATTTTCTAAGGAGGCAATCAGGCTTATAAAAGAGCTCAAGGGTGAGAAGATCTGTTCCAATACTCTTGAAGAACAAGTTCAAGGTCTCAAAATTGAAGTTGAAGAACACAAATGTATTGAAGAGTCACTTCAAAAGAAGTTGGAAGAAAGCAACCAAGAAAGGGAAGCATTAGAAGTAGAAGTAGTCTCGCTGCGTAAGGAAGTGAAGAAGGGAAAATGTTTCCAAAACTATGCCAACAACTCAAGGGAATTGGAAGAAGTCATCAACAATCAATGATATTACAATGACAGAACTGGCCTTGGTTACAAAGAAGAAGAAGCATGACCTTCTACACCAAAATACAATGAACCTATGAGATCTTACATGAATGTACATTGTTTAGATTGCAACAATATGATGAGCATAGTGGAAAGAAGTCGCCTTCACTAAGTGCGCCCGCAGGCTATTTTTGTCGCAAAGTCTATTTTTAGACTATGTCTATTTTTAGACATATGGATCATATTCTATGAGTTGCGGGATGCTATTTTTGGATGGTTGTTCAAGTTGGAAAAATATATGGACTTCTATTTTTAGACATATTGGGCGGAATCTATTTTTAGATTTCCAGTCTAAAAATAGATATGTCGAATATTATTAGCTCTTAATAATATTTGGACTCTAAAAATTATCTTATTCTCTTGGAGCACTTCAGTTAAGTGCACAGATGTGGCACAGGAGCTGACAGAAGGAATTACGCTATTCCTAAGGGTTAAGTGGAGCTATTGCATGGACACTTCAGTTAGAACTCATGTGACAGAGTTTGGTGGAGTTGATTGAGGAAGTTAATGGAGTTGTGTTCAGTTTAACTAATCTAAACATAGTTGAGCTATTTGTATCTAGTTTGACTGATTGATACAATTAGTGAGAGTGGTGTGAATTAATTATTAATTAATTCACTAATTATAAACTCATTAATCAACTAAAGAATACATCAGTTAACTTCAGTGCATGGACAGTTTCAGTGGAGACCAGTGCAAAGATAGGTGAAAGGGCAAGTATGACTATCAGTTGTGACTATAAGTGATGCATGGTTTGCATCCAACACTCAGTAGAGATGCCTATAAAGACTGCGTGAGCAAGGCTGGGGTAATTCATTCTCATCAAGAGGCATTCTTCAGCAGGGATTGCGCAGTAGAGGCAGGCTATCAAGTGGCAGAGATTGGAGCATGTGTTTTGCTAGATCTAGCTTGATTAGTGTGTAGCAAGTGGAGATTATACTGAGAGCTTGTGAGGAGCTTTGTATGATGATTTTTACATGATCTCCATGACATATAATATATAGATAGTTGGGGTTTTCAACTTTAAGCTTTCTCATTACATACTGTGTTCATATGTGTGAATTTTTTATGGCTTTAATGAGTGCATGCAATTGATTTTATTTCTGCATGTGACGATCAATGGTAGAAGAGATTCTATATTGTGCATGAAGATAAAATAGTGTGTGATCAGGAGAATCTCGGTGGATAACATATCAGTTATTCAAATTTCTACATACACTTCATTGGACAAGATTCGCAAGAACATCCTTGGAAGATGATTCCTCGACAAATATTTCCATCCAAGTACCAACATATTTTTCATGGCTATTTTTATTCATGTGGAAAATTTGGTCATAAAGCTGTAGAATGTCACAGGTACCCTAGGAACCAATAAAATTCTAGGAGATCCTTCAAATGTGAACCTACCAAGGCTCAACTAAACATCAATAGATTTGAGCATTTAAGAAATAATATGGAATGTTACAAATTTCAGAACTTTGGACACATAGCCAAAGACTGCAGACTTGAAAATCCTCCAGAATAATCTTTGAAGCCACAGAACGAACGAACATGGAAGAAGAAGAAGACTGATAATTGTGCTCTCACTCTCAAGGCTCAAAACAATAAAGATGTGTGGTATGTTGATAGTGGTTGCTCAACGCATATGACTGGAGATAGAAGGAAATTTTTATCTCTGAAAGAGAAGAAGGATGGAACCGTATCCTTTGGAAATGATGGATCTTCAAATGTTATAGGATCAGGTACCATCACTCTCGGAAGCAAATATGTTATAGCCAAGAATGTTCTATTGGTTGAAAACATGAATCACAATCTACTCAGTGTTGGACAAATTTGTGATCAAGGACACACAACGCTATTCAACTCCACAAAATGTGAAATCAGGAAAGGCAGGTATGGTAAAATTGTGGCTACATCAAGTCGAGCTCCAAACGACATATATGTTCTAGATGAAGCAACTAAAGCATGTCTACTAGCTAAAGAAGATGAAAGCTGGTTATGGAAGAAATGAATGGGTCACATAAAATTTTAAAATCTTGTTAGGATAAGAAAAAAGGAAGCAGTACGAGAAATGCCGAAAATCTCAAAACTTTCCAACACACTATGTGAAGCTTTTCGGCACAACAAGCAGACAAAAGTCCAATTTAAAACAAAAGAACACTTTGCATCACATCCATTGGAATTGATACATATTGATCTATGTCGTCCTGTGAGAACAAAAGGCTTATATGGAGAATTATATTTCATGTTAATGATATATGACTATACCAGGATGATAGCCGTTAGTTTCCTTAAGAAAAAATCTGAAGCATTTGAGTGCTTTAAGATCTACAAGGATTTGTTCGAAAACGAAACTGATTTGAAAATAAAGTGTCTAAGATCAAATAATGATGGAGAATTCACTTCCAAAGTATTTCAGCAATACTGTGATGAAAATGGAATAAAAAGACCATTTTCAACAGCACGAACACCTCAGCAAAATGGAGTTTTTGAAAGAAAGAACATAACCGTACAAGAAATGGGTAGAACAATGTTGAAGGACTCAAAATTGGATGAAAATTTCTGGGTTCAATAAATTGATACGGCAGTCTTCATTATCAACCGAAGTCTTCTCAGAAATAATTGCAACAAGACCCCATATGAATTATGGAAAGGAAAACCAGCTAATGTAAAATATTTGAGAATCTTCGGAAGAAAATGTTATATCAAAAGAGAAGATCAACATTTGGGTAAGTTTGAATCACGTGTTGATGAAGGTATATTTTTGGTTACTCACACAAAATAAAGGCCTGTAAATGTTATAATCTAAGACGAAAACAGATATTGGAGAGCATAAATGTTACATTTGACGAAGATGGTGTTCTAACTAATAATGATGAGGATCTAGAATCTTTGAAACTTGAGACAGAGGCTGAAAAAGACATAGAGAAAATTCTAGAACAAGAAGCAACTATCAACCAGGAAGAAGTAAATAATGATCATCAAGATATATCAGAACAACAATAAGAAGCCCTCCAAAGAGAATAAAATAATGGATTCAAAAGAACCATCCATAAAATCAAATCATTGGTGACATAAATGAAGGTCGACAACTTCATTCATCACAACAAGCTCACATTGTTTTTCTAGCAATCTTTGAGCCTAGTAGTTTTGAGGAAGCCAGCCAGAATGAACATTGGGTAGCAGCTATGAATGAAGAATTGGATCAAATCAAGAAGAATAACACCTAGGAATTAGTTCCACGACCAAAAGATAAAAATTTCATTGGGAATAAATGGGTGTTTAGGAAAAAATTGAATGAAGATGGACAGGTTACCAGAAACAAAGAAAGATTGGTTTGCAAAGGCTGTGCACAAGTGGAAGGAATTGATTTCGATGAAACGTTTGCACCAGTTTCTAGAATGGAAGCCATCCGAATATTTCTTTCCTATGCATATTCAAGAAAAATCAAATTCTACCAAATGGATGTTAAGTCGGCATTTCTAAATGGCGAATTAGAAGAAGAAGTTTACATCGAACAACCTGGAGGTTTTCTACTATCAGAAAAAGAAGACTATGTTTGCAGGTTAAAGAAGGCTCTATATGGTCTCAAGCAAGCTCCCAAAGCATGGTATGCTCATCTTGATGGATATCTATGTCAAGAAGGGTTCAAGAAAGGTACTGTTGATAGAAATATTTATGTACAAATAGATAAAGATAATTTAACAATCGTTGAGGTATATGTGGATGATATAATATTTGGTAGCAATGATGATCAACTAAGTAAGAACTTTTCTACAAATATGCAAAGTGAGTTCGATATGTCTTTACCTGGTGAGATGACATACTTCTTAGGGCTTCAAATATCTCAGCAAGAGAAAGGAATATTTATATGTCAAGTCAAGTACATCAAGGAAATGCTCAAGAAATTCAAAATGGAAGATTGCAAACCTTTCTTTACTCCGATGGTAACAGGTTGCAAATTGAGCATAGATGACTGATCTAAGGATGTGAATCAAAGGTTGTACAGATCTATGATTGGTATTCTTTTATATGTAATAGCCCCCTGACCAGATGTTATGCAAGCAGTTGGACAAATAGCAAGATTCCAAGCAGCACCAAAAGAATCACATATTATTGTTGTCAAAATAATTCTTCGATATCTAAATGTCACAAAAGAATATGGCTTCTGGTATCCCAAGGGTAAAAATATCATTATTCAATCCTTTACAGATGCAGATTGTGTAGGAAGCGTTGATGACCATAAGAGTAATAGTGGAGCAGCATTCTATCTAGGTGGTTGTATCGTATCATGGTTAAGAAAAAATCAAACCTCAATCTCGTTATCTACAACGAAAGCAGAATACATTGCAGCGGCAGCATGTTGTACTCAATTCCTTTGGATGAAACAAAATTTGCAAGATCTTTAAGTACAATTTAGTGAGCCTATTCCCATTTTCTATGAAAACACTAGTGCCATCAACATCTCCAAGAATCTTGTCATGCATTCAAAAACAAAACAAATTATGATCAAATATCATTTTGTTAGAGAACAAGTCATTTAAAATAATATCAAACTTGAGTATGTTGGTACAAAAGAACAAATCGCTGATATCTTCACTAAAACGTTACCTCATGAAGCATTTGAATATCTTTGCCAGAAGCTTGGGATTATCCCAAGTTCTCATTATATTTTCCTTATTCATAATATAAATGGGGAGTGGAAGTGTGTACAAGTCCGCAGAATGGTTGTGTGTCAGGGGCAGTGGAAGTGCGTACAAGTCCGCAGGATGGTTGTGTGTCAGCGGGAGTGGAAGTGTGTACAGGTCCGAAGGATCGTTATGTGTCAGGGGGATTTAACCTTTACCATTGATGTCAAAGGGGGATAGAATGTTGTAGGAAGAGGTGTCATCATCACAGGGGGGTACTTGTGTTGCCATCAATGCAAAGGGGGAGATTTTTGATCAGCGGTTGTCATTGATGTCAACCCAAGAAGCACCAGGGGCTACCCCAATATTGCATGGTAATTTTGACCTACCAAATTATTATATTCTGGGTTAAGAATTATTTTGATGGTTTCTACTTGTCTAGATGTTTCCATTGATATATGGCACGCCACGTAATTCTTCACGGTTTGAGAGATATTCATGTTTGAAGTTTGTAACTCCAGTTAGTGGGATAAAACCCCATGGGGTTGTGGCATGGGTCATTGAAAATTCAATAATTAATAATTTTTTAAGCTCCTAAAATCCCTCCCATGTTCACTTGTTGAATCCCCTTTCAACTTAAGCATTTACATAGATTGTGATCCTCATATCCTCCTTATGCAGGGATTTCGCTACCTGAAACAGGTCATCGTGGAACTTTCACTCTAAAGTTTGTTCAGAACCTGAAATTTATATGAGGTGAAACCGAAATCTTGAGGAAGCGCCTGTAAAAATTTCAAATCAGGGTGCACAATATTTTTAGAGATATGATTTGTGGAAGTCAGTGTTTTTGCAGGCTCCTGAACTTCATTTCAAAGAAGTGACCTTGGGAAAATCGTCATAACTCTCTCTTTGAGTATTGGATTAGAATTCTATAAAAAGTGGTAGATAGTGCATGGAATGTAGTTTTTTTTGTATCAATTTTAGATCCAAATGAAGAAACAATGACACATGGCACACTGTACAAGTTCACTCTATTGAAATAGTCCATAATTAGGTCATTGTGAGAGATTGGGCATAAATCTCTCTTAAAGAATCCAAATTGGATCAGACTTGTGCCATTGGAAAGAAGACTTAGATTAATACTACATAACAGAAAAGCACATATTGGGGAGCTAAAATAACAGAGATACACCAGATTCAATATCAAGATCCTAGAAGGAAAGAAAAATATAGATCATGTGTTGTCAATGGCTGCAAAGGACCAGAATTTCTAGGGCAGCAAGGTACAGCATAGGGTAGCATGACAAGAGTAGCAATCAAGGTGTAGAATAGTAGCAAGAAGTTCAACACATGAAGTCTTCAAGTGGGCAACACTCCATACAGTCATTGTAAAGGTATCATTGTACCAAGTCATTGTAAATGCATCATTGTAAAAATCGTACAAGTGCCTATCTGCTAAGAGTTGAAGAGGCGGTGTCGGGAGGTCTAGGATCATCATCAGGTGGTTGTGTCATAGTTGGGGTTATGGTCTAGTGTGTCTTCTTCTTCTACATCATTCTATATCATTGTAAAGTAGACCATTTTCTCTGGTACGAGAGTCCATTCTTGTTTTATTCTTCTATAGGGTGGTAGGGTGGTGCTAGGTTGGTGCATGAAGTCACCAACAGGTTCAAGCCTATGAAAACCTTAGGGTGGTAAAGTGGCGCTAGGGTGAGTTTTATTTCATTGAGTGTTGGGGCATCCGTTCAGTTGACTACTGAAGAATCTCAGGCATTGGAGCATCCATCCAGTGGAAGCTGGAGAAGAATTCTTTTCTAGATTCTAGGAAGTTGGAGCTTTATTTTCAATTGGAGTTGAATATTAAAGAATTATTAGAAAAGCATTCAAGTGGTTTTTTCCCTGGAGAGGGTTTCCACTTTAAAAACTGTGTGCATTTGTGTTCCTTTTGTTTACTACTATCATTGTACAAACACTGATAATAATTGAAGATTAACTAATGCTCTAATTGAAAGGAATACTCATTCACCCCCCCTCTCAGTATTTCCAACAAATTCTGCAATAACCTGTGCTCTGATACCATGTAGAAATTATACAATATGCATGTATATCTTGGATTCACCTGATCTAACAATTTGCTAAAGTTAAATATTGAATTTCTTCTACAAATATTTATGGAATTAAAAACACAAGCGCCAATTACATAAGCATGGAGAAATATCAATCACACACAACACAGATAATTTCTCGAGGAAAGATTACATATAAAAACCCCACTATATTTTATTGTATATTATATCATGGATCATGCAACAATTACATATAAAACTCTTCTCACAAGAGCCCTTAGTACATCAGCTAATTTTCTCGCACTTTCATAAAAAAATTGGCAAATTCCTTAGCCAATTTATTGCCTCCAAATAGTCTGTCTTCACTTTGCAATCCCTGAATTGATGCAATCCTACCTACCTTGACTGTGCAAATATCATGGTAACATCCAATGTGTGTTCACTTGCATGTGTGCAAGTGGATAATTTCACAACTGATAGTCAACTTCCCTTTCACCTAGAACTAAATTGGGTCTCCACTGGATCTGACATGCATGCAGCTAATAATAGTAAATCTTCAGTTGCATGTTAGATCACGGATTGTGAATTAAATAATATTTAATTAACTTGATCTCTCACTAGTGTATCAAATAGTTACAACTAGCACAAATGAGTTTAACTCACTTAACTAAGTTAAATTGATTTACAACTTGCACCAACTCATGCACCACTACATTTCAAGCTTTGTTACAACTATAATTACTGTGCATTCCTCACCAAAAACATCTAACTCGAAATCCACTAGCTAACTAAATTTATCACTTCAGTTAACTATTTCAAGTCCATATTGAGAATAGATTACAGTTTAATGTCCATCTAATTTAAGGGATGATAAAAATAGACATGCACCTAAAAATAGCTTGTGTGGGCTCCACCCTAGTGTAGGTGCTTAATGTGACTAGGATCATGGGTGTTGAATGTTGTTTCCGGATGCCAATTTCACTGTTTCTTGTTGCAAACTCTAACACTCCCTCTCAACAAGAAAGGGATGTCCTTGCATGTGACATGCAACTCCATGCATGTGACATGCAACCCTTGGATGCAACATGCAACTGATCCATGCATGCAACATGAAACTCATGCATGCAACACTTCTCTAGTGTTTCTCACACATGCAACACTTCTCTAGTGTTTATCGTACATGCAACCTTTGCATGCAAAACTTCCGACACTGAATAGCCTCCAAATAGCTAAATCAGTATAATGCATTTGTCATCAAAATCTTCTGACTTGTTGGTACCTACTGTACATGTCTACTAGATCCTCTGCACTATTGACATCCACATGCATGCACTTTGCACTTGTTTCCAACTTGATTTGTGCTCCAGTATCTTACACTGTCACTTTTAATTCATGTCCTCTCGACATTTGACTGCATCAATCTAACTAAACCTGCTACTGCTATACTGTGGGATCCTCGTAGCTAGGTTTTATTCATGAGACCCACACCATCTCAATGAATCATGCCCAAAATTTCTTCTTGGGATTAATCATGCATGTCACCCCACCTCTCACCTGGTGGTATATATGCAAGCACTCCCTCTGTCCATCTGGCTCATGAGTGGTTGCTCCTACTCCATGATCCTCTGCATGTGGTTTCTCCACATCTTGAGGTTCATTCTTACCTGCATGCAAATCCAACTCCCTCTCAACAGTCAATTGCATGGCTTTCTCACACTTCCCCATGGTTGGAAGCTCTGTAAAAATCAAATCTACATCAAGTCTATATATATTCTTCACATGAATCCCAATCGTCTTGACTTGCTTTGTGGATTTATGCTGAAGGAAGGCTTTACATTCACTAAATACCACATCATATCCTTTATCTTCCAATATTGCAACTAAAACTAAATTTTTCATTAAGCCTGGTACATGCATTACATATTTTAAAAAGAAGGGTTTACCTGACTTCCTTTGTAAAGAAACTGTACCAATCCCGGTAGCGCTATACCTTTTTTCATCACCCATTTTAACAATTGTTAGTGTTGCTACTATTCTTAAGCATAATTTTGTTTTGCATGATAGTGTTGGGTGTGGAGCCATATTATCATCATGATTTAGAAGTCTTTGTTTCAAATGGATGTATACCCAAGAAGACTGTACACCCCTCCATGCGGGGGGGGGGGGGTGCAGGGGGGACTTCCCCCCCCCCTACGGGGTTTCCGGAGGGGGGTGGCATCCCCCCCGACTAGGGGATATGGGAGCTAGTGGTCCCCCGGTAGGGGTTCAGAGGTAATGCCCCCAAAGCTAAAAATAGATGTAAAATTTCCTTGTAAAATATTGTAATTTCATAGTCCATCTAGGTTGTTCATTAGGTGGATGATGATGGTAGAAGTTATGTTTAATTTAGGTTTTTTTTTCCTACAAGAAAATCCCTCGGTTCATGAAGGAATTGTATTGTGTCTGTGTGTGGTGTGTGTATTCCGAGTGAGAAAGCCTAAAGGGGGAGTGTGTGAGAGATTATATGAAACTACAATGGATCTATTTTAGGTTGTGTTTCTTCATTTTGATGGATAATATAAAGAAACGATTGGTTGTTTCTCCATGGATGTAGCCCAAGTTAGGTGAACCACATATATTTGTGTCTCTCTTGTTTGATATGTTTTATTTGTTTGTATTTCCACATATTTTTATGTGTTCCATTTATATGTAATATATAATTTTCTAACAAATAGTATCAGAGTCAAAGGTATATTTGGCTTATAAAATCACAAGAAACAAGGGTTCTTGGTTCGAGTTGGAGCAATGGTGGAAGATGGTAGGTTTAGGGTCGAGAAACTTAATGGCAAAAACTACCAGTTGTGGAAGATGCAGATGGAAGATTATATGTATCAAAAATAATTGTACCTACCATTGAGCAGAAAAATAAAAAAAAATTCGAGTATGGAAGATGAATAATGGGTGATTCTTAACAAAAGGCACTTGGAACAATACGGTTATGCCTAGCGGTGTCGGTAGCCTTTAATATTTCAAAGGAAAAAAAAACAGAGGGTTTAATGGTCGCATTGACCAGACTATATGAAAAACCCTCGGCCTAAAATAAGCTATTTCTTATGAAGCATTTATTTAGTATGAAAATGTCGAAAGGTGGATATGTTGCTAACCATTTAAATGTATGTAATATGGTTACCAGTCAGTTAAGTTTTGTATGGGTAAAATTTGATGATGAAGTTAGGGCTCTATTATTTCTATGCTCATCACTAGAAAGTTGGAATGGTTTAGTTATGACCATTAGTAACTCTGTCTCTGGATCTAACACTTTAAAGTTTGATGATGTTGTCGGTGCCATACTTAGTGAGGAAATGCGACGAAAAAGCTTCGGTGAGACATCAAGTAATGCTTTGAGTGAAGATACTAGGGGAAGAAAAATGGAAAGAGGAAAGAGCCCAAGATATTGCACTAAGTCAAGGAAAGCAAGATCCAAGTCCATATCATGGATAGTGTGCTGGAAATGCGGGAAGAAAGGACACCTGAAGAAAGACTGTAAGTCTCAGAAGGGAAAAGAAGGAGACGAACAATAAGAAAAAAATCATGAATTGAATGTGACATGTCATGTGCTGAAATATGCTTTGATTATTTCCTTAGAAAATTTTATTGATGTGTGGGTGGTAGATTCAGGGACCTCATTCCATGCTACACCTGATAAGAAACATTTTCATGACTATGTTCAAGGAGATTTTGGACAGGTTCATCTGGGTGATGATAAACCCTGTAAAATCATTGGAATGGGTAAAGTTCTTGTAAAACAACATAATGGAAACCAATGGTTATTAAATGAGGTAAGGCATGTTATAGATCCGAAAAAAAATATTATTTCAAAAGGGCAGTTAGGCGGTGAAGGTTGTGTTACAACTTTTACAGACAAAACCTGGAAGGTCACTAAAGGAGCCCTAGTAATATAAAAAGGAGAAAAGGTTGGTACATTGTATTTATGCAATGGTATTTCTAATAGTTTTAATGCTTTAAACTCCATAGGAGCAGATGCAACATTATGGCATCATAGTCTCGAACACATGAGTGAGAAGGAGATGAATATTCTTCACTCAAGAAATTTGTTTCTAGGTTTGAAGAATATTGATTTGGATTTTTGTGAGAATTTTGTTTATGGAAAATTGGAGTCGGATTTCTTGGAGTTGGGAAAGAAAAGAAGAGCAAAAAATTAGAGCTTGTCCATACAGATTTATGGGTACCTACTCAGGTATCATTTCTCTATGGTTCTCATTATTATGTTACTTTTATTGATGATGCAACTAGAAAAACTTGGATTTGTTGTATTCAGAATAAATATGATGTATTTGATACTTTCAAGAAATGGAAATGTTTGGCTAAGATTGAGACAAGAAATAAGTTGAAGTGTATCATATCAGAAAATGGAGGTGAATATTGCAACAAAGAGTTTGATAGGTATTGTTCAGAGCATGTGATTCGCAAAGAGAAGAAAATTCCACGAACACCACCTGAAAATGGTTTGTCAGAAAGGATAACATGACAATCATGGAGTGTTCAAGGTGCATGAGATTGCATGTGGGATTTCCTTTACAATTTTGGGCAGATGTTGTATATATTATTGTTTATCTAATAAACATAGGGCCTTCAAGTTCCTTGGATGGTGATATTCCAGAGGCATGGAGAAGTAAAAAGGTAAACTACTCTTTTATAGATCCTTTTGTTTGTGAGGATTTTTTCCATATTAATAAATAAAATAGAACAAATATTGAGGAAAAATCAAATAAATTTACCTTTATTGGATATGGTGTTAATTATTTTGGTTATCGCTTATATGATTATTAACATCACAAAATAATGAGGAGCAGAGATGTCATATTCAGTGAAAAGTTCTTGTTTAAGGATCAGATGTAGGAAAAGAAATAGGATAAATAAAAAAATACAATAGGCAGTGCTTATTTAGATCACAGAAAAAGTAAAAGTGCCTGAAAATAATAATAATCAATAGCCACAACAACAACAACCACCAAAACAAAAACGGGCACTTCAAACACCAGAAAGTGGTGTCAGAATATCTACCAGGATAATTAGACCCACTGAATGATACTCTCCTTCATTATATTATGTATTGTTGACTTATTTTGGTGAACCAAAATGTTATGAAGAATCAATACATGTAGAAACTAGGAAGAAGTGGGAGCTAGCCATGAAAGAAGAGATGGACTCCTTGGTACATAGCCATACTTGGGATTTAGTCAGGTTTCCTACAGTTAAAACAACATTCTAGAATAAATGGGTCTATAGGTTGAACAAAGAAGATGGAGGAAAATAGAGGTACAAAGCTAGGCTTGTGTTGAAGGGGTTTGCATAGAAGAAAGGTATTGAATTTGATGAAATGTTTTCTCTTGTTGTTAAAATGACATCAATAATAACCATTTTAAGTCTTATATCAATGAATATTTGCATCTTGAAAAGTTAGATGTAAATCAAACCTTTCTCCATGGAGATTTGGAGGAAGAGATCTATATGTAGCAAACACAAGGATATGAGATAAAAGGGAAATAAAAATTAGTGTGCACGTTGAAGAAGATCCTGTATGGATTAAAAAAAACTTTGACGTAGTGGTATATAATGTTTGGCAGGTTTATGTTTGAACAACGTTATACTAGATGTCACTCTGATCATTGTGTTTATCTCAAAAATCAAAATGATGGTAGCTATATTATATTGTTATTTTATGTAGAGTGCATGCTTGTTGCAGGGTCTAACATGCAAGAAATAAATGTACTCAAAGGAAAATTAGAAAATTCATTTGCAATGAAGGATTTGGGAGCTACAAAACAAATCCTTGGTATGAGAATAACTAGAGACAGGAAAAATCACAAATTAACATTGCCTTAGAATGAGTACATACAAAAGGTATTGGAAATATTTAATATGCAGAATGAAAAACCAGTTAGTACACCTCTGGCTAGCCATTTAAAACTTAGTAAGGAGATGTTCCCCAAGACCCAAGAAGAAATGGATTATATGTCTAAAGTTCCATATGCATCAATATTTGGAAGCTTAATGTATGCAATGGTTTGCACAAGGCCTGATATTGCACATGTAGTGGGAGTTGTAAGAAAGTACATGAACAATATAGGAAAAGAACATTGGATGGCAGTAAAATGGGTTCTCAAGTATTTGAGAGGTACCACAAACCAAGCATTATGATTTGGTGGTTCAAACATTGCTCTACAGGGATATGTTGATGCATATATGGTAGGTGATAGAGATAACAGGAGGAGCACTATAGGGTATGTATTTATTGTAGGTGGAACAATTGTCAATTGGGTTTCAAAAATACAAAGTGTCGTTGCACTTTCAACAACGAAAGCAGAATATGTTGCTACTATAGAGGCTAGTAAAAAATGATTTTGTTACAAAGGTTTATCAATGAATTTGGTAAGAAGCAAGGGATTTCCTTGATGGCTTGCAATAATGGAATTTTAATGCAAACATTTCTCAATTCATCTAAGAAATCATAATTAGGCACCATGATTTGTTTTTCTACACCTTTATCAATTTGTAATCTTTCCGGGAAGGGAGGTGTAGAAGTAGATGTGGATGGTTGCTCTAATACAGGAGTTGATTTTTTGGATCTTTTTGTTTTAGTTTTTCAATGTTTTGGTCTTGAAAGGATGTGTTTTCCTCAAGACTTTTATTAACCCGTAGGGAGTCTTCCTCAGAATTATCTTGTTCTTGTATGATCACAGAAGGTTTCCTCTTCTCAAGTATCCTTCCAGACCTAAGTTGGACATCACTAAGGTCTAGAGGAGTAATTAAATAAGTTGGAAATTGTTGTCCTTCTATCATATATGTATTCTGAGGGTTCTTATTATTGGGGTTTGGTATGGGCTGAGCTGGAAATTGATTGGATTTTTGAGGGAATGGTAATGGAAGTGGTTGATTTTGATGTAGTTGGTTCTGATGATGTTGTTGAGGATTTTGTTGAAAATTTTGTGGAAGATTTTGAGGAAAATTTTGTTGAGGATTTTGAGGATAAAAATGTGGATATGGTGGATAGGATGGTGGATACTGCTAGTATGGAGAGTATCTTCCATAGGGACTTTGTGATTCTTGTGCCCAAGATTGAATTGAGATTTTTGAAATTAGGAACCAAGGTTGCTGCAGGGGTGGGTGGAGGTTGGTGCCATTTTTTTTTGATCCGGAATCCTTGTGTCTTTGGGAGTCGCCAAGGTCTTCTGAATACAAAGTTAAAAGACCTGATGTGGAGTCTGTGAGGAGTTTCTTCTGAAAAACATTGTGAGACAGGGAAGAGAAGGACACGTTCTTGGTCTCATGTTCCCTTGAGAACAAATGCTTGGTTTCTGCAACTTTGTCCAAAGGACATATAACAGAACATGCATTTCTTACATTTGGGACAGGAAATGCCAAAACATAATGAATTCAACCTTTTGCTTGTTTTGTATCTTAAGGGTACTCTTGTTGTTTATAAGACTCACGGAATAATAGGATTTAAATCATGAAACATGTGTCCACTATTCAGATCTGCCTTATTCTGAGGAAAGATTCTTACCCTTGCAAGAGCAGGATCTCTTGGACCTTTGGCAGTTTTAGATTTCCCTCTTGAAAGGTTGACACATAACTCAGATATTTCAGGTAATGTGAGTTGTGATATATCCCCTTTTCCCATCATGTTTAGGATATCCAACCATTCATCCCTAATTGTTTTCAACAAAAGAGCTTTTAAGGTGTCTTGATCTAGATTTTCCATTTTTGCCCTTTTTATGTTGTAATGAAATCTTTCCAACAGATCTTCCAAATTTTCATCTTCTTTTTGTAACATCTTGAACACTTCTTCCTTATGATTAACCGGCATACAATAATCCAAGTATCTCTCTAGAAATGCTTGTTTCATGTCTTCCCATGTTCTAATAGAGCTACTGATTAGACTCATAAACCACTTCAATGCTGCTCCCTTCAAAATTGAAGGAAATAATTTCAGTTTTTGAGCATCTTGTAAGTAGTCATAAGTCCTACACAGCACTTCAAATTCGAATAAGAAAGTTTCAGGATCTTCAGCTTTAAGACCATAGAAGTTTGGAAGGACAGAGGGCGAAATGTTTTTCATGGTTGTATTGGTTTATTCATCAAGTATAGGGAACCCAAAAGAACTTCCTATTCTACCTCTTCCTCCCTCTGCACCTCTACCTCCTTCTCCTCTTCCTCCTTCTCCTCTACCTCTACCTCTACCTCCACCTCCAAATAATGTGTGTTCTCCATTAAAAACTCCTCCCCCTCCTTCTTCTGCCATGGTTGACTCTCCTGTGGAAATAGAAAGGTTTGTGTTCTTAACAGGAGTTTTTAGATATTCTTCTATGGCAGGTTCAGTGGATGAAGTAGAAGATTTCTCTAATGGAATAGGTGACCTTAGATTTTCTAGAAGTACAGGATCAGTAAAGGATGGAAGATTGGTTTGAGTTGAAGGTGTACTAGCTCTGGATCTAGATGAAACAAGTGATGTTCTAGAAATCAAACTTCTGCCTCTGCTGCTTATAAATCTTCCCCTTGAATCTCTCTCCCTACGCATAAAATTGTTTTTGGATGTTAAGAGACAAAGGTTACCTAGTTTTCACTTCCCCGGCAACGGTGCCAAAATTTTTGGTCTCAATCTAGTCTCCTAAACTGAGCTCATTTAATTGTCAACCAGGATTTGTAAACTGCTGAAGTGAAGTGTACTGTATGTACCTAGGTGCTTGTTTCCCAATGCGTTGTGTGTAGTGTTTTGTGATGTTTTTGGTCTTTTGGTGGTTTTATGGTTGCAGGAAAAATGCCTAGAAAGCTAGTGGAAAGAAGCTGGTGATTAAAAATAGAGTTAAACCTAATTGATGGATAACAAATGGCAAATGCAATTGGAAACACTGAAGCCGAATCTAAACTATGACTAAATAAAAGCAAAGCTTGATAATGACTTTCAAACAAATGATTCAAAACACAAACTAAACTTGAGAAATGATCACTAAGTATGCAAATCCTTTAGATGAACAGTGAAATAACTAACTTACAATGATGCAATACTTTTGTCCTTGATTAGAGATTTGAAACATAATTAGAGGAAAAACATTGTTATCATCATAAGATCTCATATTCTAGAACTAGTTCCTATCTCTATTCTGAAATTTAATTGAATGTCAGAGAACCTTTACTCAAGAGTTATTGATTTCTTTCCAAAGTAGTCTTTTGAGGAAGAGCTCTGTTTATAAAATGATGAGAAAATTGCAGAGGTACTTCAGGCCTTAAAATGATGTTGTCTTCTGTTCATATGATTATAGATCAATTATGGATTTAAGAACAAGAAGAGGTTTGTGAATAATGAAGGCTGTCTTGTTAATCCTAATAACTGAAGTAATCTATTGTGCAATGGATGACAATTTGAATATGAAGTGTAAGTGCAATGAGTTAATCTAAGAATGAACTTAAGATGCCACTAATCTAAAACAATGCTGAACTATAAGTCATCATCAAACTTGAAACAAAGTAACTGAACATGAGTTAAGTGCAATTAAACTCCGGAGCATTCTAACTATGCTATCATGCATTATTCTATGAAGTTACACAATCTGTTTGTCCATCATTAATGATATTTTGGAAGAATTCCTTCTTTCGGAAGAGCTAGAACAATTCTGACTGTGTAATTGGATGCAAATGCAAATATAAAGGACTGAAAGCAATTGAAAAACTAAGATATCATATCTATATCCTACTCGTCATTATGATGTCTTGGGCAAGCGTTTAAGAGCGAGAACAGAGATGATACTTAGTATAAACACACAACTAAATCATTCATTATCACGGTCATGTCTTGAACTTCTTAAGAATTTATTGGAAGAGTTTCTTCTTGTGGAAGAGTGATTAGAACAAGTGTAACTGTGATAGTGAACAGCAAAAACTACAACTAAATCCTACAGTACTATAGCTATTCATCATTCATCATTATAATCTTTTGGAAGAGTGTCTTCTTGTGGAAGAGTTAGAATGAATATAACTACAGTAGCTAATTAAAAACAACTATGAATTCAAATTCTAATCCTACAGTACTATAGTCATTTTCCCATTCATCATTATAGTCTTTTGGAAGAGTGTCTTCTTGTGGAAGAGTTAGAATGAGTACGACTACAGTAGCTAATTAAAACAACTATTAATTCAAATGCAAAACGTAAAGGCAGCTAGAAGACTTATCTAATTTACGCAAAATAAATCCGTGCAAGAGGCAGGGGCCCTCTACCACCTGACGGAACTCAACTCCAAATTAAATCACGCTTTCAAAACGACACGGTCTGCTCCATTAAAGATGAAATAGTTTGAACATAACACTCTGCGTCTTCAGGAATGTAACACAGAGTCTAAACAAAATCTAGCATCAAATCTAACATAAAATCTCTAACATAGCTCTCGGTCTCCCGAGTGTTTATAAAGCAAATGCACATAACAATATTTGCAACAATTCAGGGACGTTGTCTTTCCTTATCGGAATCACGTTAGGACTCTTTGAAGTGGTTGCGTGAAGAGGAAAATACATCTAGACTGAGACAGTCCTAATAGAAGTCTTCCTTCCTAAATGTGTTCCCACGTTCAAAACCATACCCAGAATTCGTTTCTTCCTCCATGATGAGCAACGAACCATGTAGACATGACGTGGATCATGCCCATATGCGGTTTTTCTCAAGAGGCCACCTGGAACATATTCAAACGTGAAGGTAGCTGCAGAATCGCCGGTTAGCTACGGAATGTCTGCATTCTGCAGCTAGTTCCGGTCAAAAAGCTTTATAATGGCAAAAATCACAAAATTTAGCAAGTCAGTCATGTAAATCATTCTAGAAGTAATTTTAACTATATTCACTGATCAATTGGGTCTAAGATAGCAATGGACAAGGGAAAATGAGGTAAAATGAGGTGAAGGAAAGCACAATTTTGAGGCTCAACAGTATTCCTATGTCAAAAAGAAATCATGAGTACCTTTTTGTAGTTGTGGATACGTTCAGAAAAATGTGTATTTTTATGCCATGTAAAAAGAAAATTACATCTGAACAAATTGATTATTTATTCTTTCAGAATGTATGGGTGCATTTTGGATTGCCCACATATATTATTAGTGATTGAGATTCTTGCTTTGTTGGGAACTTTTGATCAAGCTTGTGGGGATTCATGGACACCAAATTGAAAAAGAGTACATCATTTCATCCAAAAACATATGGTCAAACAGAGGTGATGAACAAGATGGTGAGACATCTTCTTCGTGGTTATTGCAACAAGCATCCTAAGTTGTGGGGTGAAAAATTGCACTATATTCAACATGCTTACAACTAGGCCAAGCACTCTTCAACTTGAACATTTTCATTTGAGGAATGTTTGGGATACTTTCTGAAATCCCCTTTGGATTTCATTTTTAGAAAGGGTGTTTCTATGGATGGTCATAGTGACATAGAAAAAGCTAAAAGGTTCATTGAACAAATCCAATTGGTGCATCAAGCAGGCCAAGAATAGCTAGAAAAGAGACAATTCAAGTACAAAACAAGGCACATTAAGCATCGTGTAGATCACAAATTCCAAGTCGGTGATGAATATTGACTTCACATTAGCAAAGAAAGGCTTCAAGGAGAAGGTAAAAAACTTAAACCAATTCGATATGGTCCATTCAGAATTTTAGAAAAGATTGGTGATAATGCCTTCAGGTTGGATTTGGCTTCATATATGCACATTTATGTTGTTGTTAATGTTTATAACTTAAGGTTGTATGAGACACCTTTGATTGAAGATCAAGGAGAAAATGTTCAGAATCCTCCCATTAAGTATTTTTCTCCTGAATGCCCTGATGAACTACAACAAGACACCATCTTGATAGAAGAACAAAGTATTAAAAACGAGGGAATGTAGAGTATGTTTGTGTGGGGCTCAAAGGCACAAATCCAAGAAATAAAATGGATCGATATTGGAAGGGTGAGGGAAATGTAACGTCATCTATTGAACAACTGAAAATGATATTTTGGGGTCCAAAATATTCTAGTGGGGAGGAGTGATCAGGTGCTCAAAATTATGATAAAAAATGAAATTTTTCGGAATGGTATCGAACTTAAAAGACTGTGTAGATACCGTCGTTATAAATCTGATGCAACTTATTTCATGGAAAACTGACACTGTATGCTCATGGAAAAAAGTTCTGTTCGTTTTCCCAAACAGGTAAATTTTGGCAAAAAAATGTGCAAGTTTCCCAGTAAGTAGTTCGTACAGCTGCCTGGGCATGGTTGAGTGGTCAAATGGTGACTATTCATGGTGGGCCAATCATGGTGTGAGACTTGTCTTAGTTTGATTGGTGTTGTGTGGCAGATTGTTATTGGTTGGGAAGATGGCCAACCACATGCTGCTGTGTAGCCCAACCAAAGGCATCCGCATGGTAGCACAGGAGGCCACCAATTTTTTTTTTAGTTCCAAACTACAACTCCACTAGGGTCGAACACTAGACCTCACTGCAAATAGTACACTGGCTTATCAACAAGCCACGACATTCTTTGTTTAAGCTATGGACAAAAACCTTATTTCAATGTCAACGTTGACGGAGGTCGAGGTAAGGGGCTGGGGCTTAGCCCCGACAACCCCCCCCCCCCCCGCCCACTGTATAACACCATATGACTTCAACCAAAGACCAAGGACATGGCACAGAGTCCTAAACGTCACTCAAACTGCCATGAAATCATGCCTATGTGACCACCTTTGACACTAAATTTTGATGGTTAGTATAATCGTTTGACCTTTTTATATTAAAAAATATTCTTAATGTGCCATATGCAATAGTTTAAAATTCATATTTTAGGCATTATTGAGCATTTTAATGCTCTGACAATTTTTCCTGGAATTCCATAAAATTGTTGCTCATTTAGCCGAAGTAAGGGCGAAATTATAGGACTGGTCCAGATATTGGGGAAATTGTGGTGTAATTAGTAGGAAAACTAGAGAGGCTCATAACTTCTTCATTTTTTGACTAATTTCGGATCAGAAAGAGGCTAGACAGGAATTTTTGGGTATTTAGAAGCCGATGGAACAAGTTTTGAAGCCATTTGAGCTATGTAAATGTATTTAATCACTATTTTGAGCATAATGAAAGAGGGCCAAGCCATTGGAAGCTGGACCAAGGAGATGTAACCCAGGAGGGGTGAACTCCTTCATCACTTGTTGTGTTTTGATTATTTTTATGGCGTATTTGTCTATTGTTTCTACATATTTCAGAGTTTATTTCATGCTTAATGTGCTTAAAAATTAACTTTAAAAACTCTCAAAAAATCAGTTTTAGTCAATTGAAATTTACAAACCCTCAAGCACATTTGAATTAAGATCTCATACATATCACTTGAACTCATTTAAAAATATATAGCTACCACCAACTAGGAGACTCGATCCCAAATATACATTGAGCTGGCTACCACCATCTATTCCAGGTACCATTAGGCATAAGTGACCATTTCTATAATATTGTTGCTAGCAACCACTAGCATGGAATCACTACTCCAACTTAACAAACACCCACTTTCCAGAGGCCACTCCTCCACAACTATATGCAAACCTGTATTTCATTCATTTTGAAACAAGATCACTAATACACTATGCTCAACAAGATTCAACATTTTTATCAAACCCCAATAACAAGACAATCTCAATAAATCAATAAAAACTACTAACAATATGAATTTCCATGCCACACATCAATCCTCCTGCATGTTCACCCTCATACACATATATATCAACAAAAAAAAAAATATGAATATAATACTCAACCCTCAACACTAATATGCAGATCAAAACCACATTTTGCAGCAAAAAAATCATCAAATCCTACATAACCATATAAAATATGATGGAATATTTTCGTTCACATCATTCCCCGCACACACAAACAATTAGCATGTAGAGACAATATCCTCTTGTGAAAATTCTTCTTTTGTCGTCAATTCGAATTGCATAGTTGATATATCTGCTTTAGTACTCTACTGCAGACCTCTAATCTTCTCACTCAATTACCATTTGCAATCATGCATTATGTATCTCTGCTCACCAATATCTCTGGAGCATTCTTCCTCTCTACAACCCTCTTACTTTTTCACACACACTAACCAACCATTTATGAGATCCAAAATGAGATATTTATAATGTGTTTGGAAAATTCCTCTTTTGGTATGATTTCATAGGTGCACAACTTTGACAAAATCCATCCATAACCATCACTATTTGTGCATTAAATGAATTCACACCCAATGGAGGACTTATTAAACCAATTTAAAGCTTATATAATTAACTTAGAAGCTTATGGAAATTACCATGTCGAATTTATCCTAATGTGCACGAGGAATACGGAGAAATTTTCATTTTCGTCCATAGCCATAGGGAATACAGTAACATATCTTAGCTAGAGCCACACACATGTAAATATAAATTATTGGTTAGAAGCATACAGACACACAAAGGAAACCCTTTCCTAATTTTTGTGGTAGAGGATAAGGAAAAACATAAGATATTTTTCTCATAACTTCTTCCAGCTTCAAGTACACCTTCTTCAGAACCTGTACACACCTCCAAACCTCTGCCAATCTCTATGACACATCAATACACAGACTAACATCTCAACCAAGTTCCACCACCAAGTTAACCTATATTCCAGAAATTCAAGGGTTGACATGAGGGATAACAAACCATCTACTCTCCTTAAACCCCTGCACAACCTGGAAAACATATGCACAACTCTATAGCATATCAATAACTTTATCATGAGGAAAACCATGAGGCCAAACACCTCTACAATAAATCATGAACATGACATGACACTAGTATAAATGGGGTGAAAATATGACATATGTTTGTCGATTATTCTACTGATAGTCATTGGATATCTGGCACATTGAAGATATAATTTTTGTTGGTGGGATTGTGTCGAATAATCAATGCTTTTTTTAGCATCGAATATTGAATGGGACAGACGTCGAATATTTGATGCCAAAGTTGGTCAAAAATTTCTTTGATCGTTCGATTCTTTGCGGTCATATGTGCGACATCAACATACCTCATATTTACAACAGGATAAATGTTGAATATCCACCACTATAGAGGCAAAAACATATGATGCTTGGACATCGGATATGTGACGTTGTATTATTCTAGTCTGACGATATCCAACGGTTTTTTCCATAAATATGGAGTCATATGTTCGACGGTGTAGCGTAGGATAATCAGTGTTACAATAAGTTTAAGTGATGGGATAAACATTGGATATATGCAACCATAGAGGCCAAACATCTGATGCTTGGATTTCAAATATGACACTGTATTATTCCAGTCTGACGGGATATGATATTTTTTCTGTTGGATTGGAGTCGTATGTTCGATGGTGTGGCGTCAGGTAAGGTAAATTGTAATAGTTTAATGTGATGGGAGTGTTATGGAACTGAATCATTCATCTGTCGGTAAAAATTGAGATATACAATGGTATGTTTCAACGAAATGGCATCGAATAATTGACGTTTTAACTTAACATCGAATATCCCATTGGTGTCACAGCATTAAAAAAAAAAAAATTGATCCGAGGACTGATTGGTTGGGGAGGCATTCACATATGTCTTTGTCGGATTGACCATTTGTTTCCTTTTAATTTAGCAACGCACTTTACTTATATCACAATGAGTTCTTCCAATCAAAAGGTAGAAAGAATTAAATTTGATTGACTTTCAATTTGAGGACCCCATGAAAACGGATTTTAATGAAATATTTCCATGTGATAACAAAGTGGAATTCTAAACTAATAGTGTTAATCCATGCATGGGATGTGTTGGAGCCATTTTTCATTTAGTCTTTAAAAAAGAAAAATAATATATATATATATAAGGTTGTATAGGTGCTCATATAGCCAAAGTATGGATAAAAACCTTCACAAAATTTTTATTCTATTATTTTGAGTAGCTTAACATTTTAGGCCTATAAAGTGGAACATTGTTATATGAATAAATTGAAGGGTGGGCCACCCCACACTTACGGAGGATTAAAAAGTGTGCATGTTTCAAGCACATCATCATGATTTTAGAATGAGTTGTATCAATATACAAAACTCAACGGTATAAATAAATCGAATTTTATGCAGGGAGGAGCCCGCAAGAGTTGGTCTCTCTAAAATAGCTATTTGGGAGATCTACAACTCAAATCTTCCCTTATACCACTCAAGGGAAAACTTCTTACTAGCGTGGAATCCCCAGAGGGTGGAAAAAGGTTTCTATTGAAACCATTCGCGACAACAGGAAAATGTGTAGCGAGTGAGCTAGCTCACCCACCTCACGTCATCCTCTGCTTCCATGTCACTTTCCACCACAATCCTTCCATAAAAATTTCGTTCGAATCCTCGTCATTTTCATTCTCCCTCTTTATTGTTAAACAAAACCCTACTCTACTCCATTTTATCGTTATCACTCCATATGCACTTCACTCTTGCTCTTGGCTCAGAATTGCAACACCCTCCTCTAAATTATCCAGGTAATAACATCCCCAATATCCTCTACTTTTAATTAAAATGAAAACTAATAAAATGGCCAAGAAAGTTGCTCTGTCTATGTCAACTACACATATTCCTCTAATGGATATAGAGAGGTACATTTTTGACCCTATCTGTTCATTGCATCTCATGCAAATTTTACAAAACATACAAGTTCAAAATGTGGAGGTGGCTTAAAGGACATCATTTTAAGACCAATGAGCTAAACTTGAGGGGTAAACCCCATCTAGTTTGACATCAATGTGGATCTTACGGGGATTATGACTTATTTTTTAGCTTGGAAATTTTCTCTCATGCTTCATGGAGGTCCCTTAACCCAAGATATGACCTTAGGTATTCATTTAATATATTATTTGGATGTATTGTAGCATTATATTGAACACTTTATGGTTTTGTTTTCACGTAGTTGCCCTATTTGGAGGTCTTTGTTTTGACAAAGTAATTTCTTGACCTTGGAATCAGATTTAACCACTTTGGAGGTATCCTGGGAGGATCAGTTTTAAACTTGGAGATATTTGTGGAGCATATACACATGTTGGGGAGCCTTTAGAGCCTACAAGGGCATCATTCACCCTTATTTGGAGGAGAGGAACTCTCATTTACTTCATCCTATTCATTGTACATGTGGCTTGAATAGTTTTTTTAAATGTTTTTTTTACAACTATTTAGTTACTTTCCTAGGCTAGATCTAATGAATCACATGAAAATTTGAGCTTTATTGTGAAAGGAAGAGACACATCATCTATATCATTAGATGCACCTTCTCATTTGAACTTGTGGTTAGGTACATCGGAGCTATCTCTTTTTGGATCCCAATAAATATATCTTTCTCAGAGAATCTATGGTGTTACGGGTTCTTTCTTTGTGGTGAATGTCTCAATTTTTGAATCTCGTCTTACTTGGTTTTATTTTGGTGCATAAATATTAATGGTGGAATGTTCAAGTTCTTTACAATACCTTCAAATTGATCATTGGGGGATATAAAATATCACATGGAAGGGAGAATCTTAGGGTTTACCCTCATTCTTCCTTTGTTGATTTGGTGTGTAATTGATACCATGCTTTAACTTTCCTTATGCTTCCTCCACTGAAGTGTTATGTGATTTTATCAATTCATCGTCAGTTTTAGAGGATGAAAGATTGTATTTCGTTGAATCCCTTTATTGTAATGTTGAATTTATTATGGATCCTGATTGGGTAATGATTTATCATTAATTATTGTCTTCTACCATGGAATTCCCCCCATGGATATTAAAATGGTATAACCCGATTTACTTCTTAGAGACCCAAGGCTTTCTCATGAATATCCTAGGATAGATTTAAAGGAATTTCCAAGAGTCTATGGGTAAATTGATTCAGTCACATAGAATCTCTTTGCATTTATGGAATTTAAAAATAGTGACAGACTCTTTGATGAAGATATTTTATTTATTATTTTTTCAATAAGTCTAAATGGAAATGCAAGGAATTGGTCCAGTATCATTGGAAAGGAATTTTTTTCATATTTTTGCAAATTTTATGTAGACATTTTTCACACATTGGTACTATGTTCCTAAACAATTCCTTCCCATTATTCAAGGGATCGGGAAATTTTTGGATGAACAAAGGCAAACTGAACAGGGTTTAGTTAGGACCAACTCTTAAAGATGATGAAACCAATAGTTAAGTAGTTTTCAACCTATATTTGAAGGGATAATCTCCTAGATTCACTTTTGAAGAAGATGATCTACTGCTACTATTTCCAACTCTTTGTTTGAAGATGACAAAGAAATGATAAATATGAAAAAGTAGAATTAAAAAAGAACCCTGACTTGATCATTTCCTGTTAATTTTTGCAACTAGGGTCAAATTCCACATTGGATGGATAAAATGATTAAGATAATAACTTAATTTGATTCCTATTTTCGAGAGGATCAAAATCAACCTATATATTGCCCCAATCAGTTAAGAAGAAACTATGTTATGGCTTATTTTATTATTTTATGGGTCATCGTAACTACATGTTGATTCGGTCAAAGCCCCAAGCAGTCCCTTACAAAGTTATAAATAGAAGTGACCCCAAGTTCATTTGCACACATTCAATCATGAGATCTCCTCCATGCTATTTTAGTTTTGGTTCATATTTTCTGTTTTTGGCTCACATAGGTATGTCACAAGAGGCTTGCGTAGTAGATCGAGATCAGAGACTGATGCACATTTTAGATCTGGGCCTATTGGGCCAAAGTCATGGGAAGGAAAGGCTAAGGTAGCAGCCTAGGTGAGCAAAGCCGCTGGCAGGGTGTGTTATTCCCATGGAGGAGTCAAATCCGTTGGCATAACTTGTTAAGGGTGCAACCTAGATTCTGAGATCAGATCAGGTTGATCTGAAGTAGAGTCACAGACATAGAGTGTTGTGGTAGTGGCTCAGAGCCCCAAATCCACATGTTGAGTGTGTTAAGGTTGATGAGCTCCATCATTAGGTATGATTGGAGGGGTTAATTGTCACCTTTTTAGCATTATTAAGTCTCTCTTTCTTACATTTAATTATATTATGGTCTTATGTTGCTAGTGTAGATGGTGATTAAGGCTTGTCGTACTTTGAATGCATAACGTGAGTTAAATGCAATATAATCAAAAATATATTTCACTTTTGATGATGATTTTTCAATTAAAGCTCGAAGTAGATAGCAAGGAGAGATTCTAGGGTTCTTTCCCACCTCCTTAACTCCCAAATTCAACCAAGGGATCCTCAATATTCCCTCCAACAGCTCGAAATCAAAGCTAGCCAAGCAAGTGGGAGATCAAGTGCACTAAAGCTCCACTTCTCTTGCAGTCAAAGTGGACACATCACCTATTTTTTAGGGAGTTGTTGGCAGCTGCCCTTTAGGTTAAACAGTTTTGAGCAAGATCTCATTAGGATTCGAACTTTGAAGGAAGCTAATAGACTCTTAGCTCTTGTAATAGTTTTTTTAGACTTTTACGATTATGTAATGATACTATTTTCTGCAATAAGATGAGTATTCAGATTTTCCTTCACTGATTTAGTTTTAGAGGGCTAGGCTTGTGGGTTAGGGCCCAATCCATTTTCCTTAGTCTCTCTTGTGTATTCATGCTTATTTTTATGTCATTGTAGCTAGTTTTCTTTATGAGTTTTTATCTAGTTTGCTTACATTTCAATTCACTATTTTTAGTTTTCTTCCATTTGTCTTTTTTTGTAGTTAAGCTTTCATAAATGTTGGTAGAATAACTGATAAACTTAGAAATTTGTGTGTCAAACCTCCCTCTCTCATATCTTTCATTGGAACTTAAGGAGGGCAGACCTTCCCCATAGGCCAAATTTTCCCTTTAGTTTATAATTTCTTGGAAATAATAGTTAGGTTGTTGCAGTGTCATGAACATGTCTAGAATATTGAGTTAGATTTCTATTTGAATGCCAAAGTATGTTTTCTTTACAAATTCAACTTAACTTTTCCATTTCCTTCATCGTGAATTTGTCAATGTTTGTTACATGAATAGGTAATTTTCATGCAATTTCAACTAGAACAACAAAGGAGGACTACACCAGCACCCTTAGCTTCATTTCTCACCCATCATTAGCCTTCTTTCCACCAAATCGCCATCAGCCCTGTTTTTCAGATTTTTCACCTTTACACCGTGAGAAAATCCTTGAAGTGAAAGACGAGATTCTCAAGAGAATCTGAGTTTGGCCAAGGGTTTGGTCACCCTCCATTCATTCAAACACACCTTCATTCCACCTCCCCTCCACTTTTATCCACCATTTTTTCCCTGGGATTGCCCTCGAATTTTTTCCTATAGCAATTCAGGACTTTCCTGTATCAGCACTTGCAACAACACCAGTGGGCCTCTCCTTAAGCCCAAAATCCATCATCTACCTCATTCAGACCTATCAAAACCACCCAGACACCTTCAGCCCTGCACCCATGAGTTCAAGACCTTCCTAAACCACCTTGGCACTTTATCCTCGCTACAAAACAATGCATTTACAAGCATAATTAGGTCATGATTAGATGCATGAGTAAAAGCATGATAGTTAAAACATGAAGTATACAGAGTTTTTTTAGCCATTTGGCCAAAGAATGTGTGATTAGGTTAGTCTTCTTTATGAGATTTCAATTCAGCAATTTACTTCATGAAATATTCCTAGTTTGCTTCTATTTCTTTCCATAGCGCAGTTTGTATATTTCTTCCATTACATAGTAGCTAGATGTACTTTATTTTTTTAGAATAGTTCTTTGATTGTTTATAGAGTAATGGTTTTGAATCACTTGTATCCCTAGGTCTAAATTCATAAGTGTGAGTGACTTCATTCAGAAACCCTAGAAATAGCACCCTTTCGTAGGACTCAGAAGAGGATGACATGAGTAGAATGCATATGTTGTGTATATAGCACCGTCACATCCAATTTTGTATGAACCTCAGGTTGATAAATTAAAGTAGAGTAGTCTCTGGGAGTTGCAACATTATTGGCGCAATACCAGAGCTCACCACTTTTTGGCACCGTTTTCGGGGAGGTGTCTAGTATATGCTTTGATTTTGTTTTAGCATTATTTTATGCATCACTTTTACATATTGTTTCAAAAATATTGAAAAAAATTAATAAATAAAAATTTTATTTTCATGCCTCATGGAAGTAGGGATACTCAAGGAAATTTTTTACCAAAAACCCCCACATCCCCACAGAGTCACCCTTCACTCTTCCTCATTGACTATGAGGTTGAACACACCATAAGTGAGCCTTTTGAAAATTTTGAAGAACCTATTGGGGAAGAAGAAGAACTTGTTTCACCAGAGGAAACTACTTCGCCTATTCAAGCCATGGCTAAAACTAAATCCCAGGGAGTCTTTCCCATTAGAGAGATAGATGGATAAACTAAAATGAAACACATCAGCCCCTCATCCCTTCCACATTTCCATGGACTTACCATTGAGGACCCTGACACATTCATGTTTGAATTTTTTGTTTTCTGTAAGACCTATTACTATGCCTCAGATGATCAAAAGTTGAAGCTATTTCCATCTACCCTTAAGGATGCAACCTTGTGTTGGTTCACGGGTCTACCTAGGAACAAAATGACTACCTGGGCACATATGCAAGAGGCCTTCAACAACAAGTATAAGGATTATTGTAGGTCCAAGGAAACTAAAGAGGAAATATTCAGGATGATTCTATGGCCTCATGAATCCCTAGAACCTATGAAGAGAGGTTTTAGTTAAACTATAAAAGACCCAATTGTACCCTTGATCCTAGATCACTTAAACTGGTACTTCTTTGAGGGATTAGGGAGGAGGTGACAGAAACCCTTAATATGTTATGAGGAGGATATATCTACCAACTACCTTATGAGACAATCAAAATTGTATTCAGGAACCATTCTGGGGCAGCTAGGAAGAAAGAAAAAGCTAGCCAAAGTATGACCAATACCCCTTCCTCTTCCAACTCCATCAGGCATGAGATTGGAAATATGTTGGAGGACTTCAAGAGTGACATGCTACACACATTTTCATTTCAAATGGACACAATGCAGATCAAGAGGAAGAAGAAATAGCCTTGGTTATATTCTTCCCTATATGTACTAGAAAACACCCTTGAAATTAATGCCCATTAGATGTGATAGAGGTTTTCTTAGTATTTGAGTAGAATCATGCCACAGACAAGTGTACCTCCTTACCTGGACTCAAATTTGTATATCAGGGTGGGGAAGTAGGACCAGATCAACTTTGTTTCAACAACCAGAGAAGGCCTCAAAGCCCTCAGTCATATCAGTAGGGTATGCAAGGTGAACATTATTTCTACTATCACAACAATCAGAATGCAACTATGCAATCTTGGTACACCCCCACTCCTCCATCTAGGCCTACACCTCCTACTTGGCCTTACAACCATCCATATCATCCTCAACCTATGAACCAACCATTTTAGCAGTATGTTCCTCAATAACCTCAGTGGAACAACTCATCCCAAGGGTGGATGCCTCAATATAATCAACCACATGTTGTAATGCCTCCAACCTCAACCTCAGCTTACTCATGTTTCTCCACCCAAGCAGCCTCAGATGCCTGTATAGCCCAATCTGAATCTGAACAATAAACAAGCACAACAGGCTTAAATTGGAGATATATCGTATCCAGCTTCTGTTGTGGAGATACAAGAGATTAATATCAAGTCGAGAAGAGTAATCCCAGACAACCACCCTCCATCTCCACCTATAGAGGTTGAGGAGGAAAAGGAAGAAAGTAACCAGACCCAACAACCTCCTTTTCCTGAGCGCTTGATCCACTCCAGTCAACACACCCTAGAGGAGACCAAACTTCTGGGAGAGCTAAAAAAATTGTGTAAGAATATCCCTTCTCTAGGCCATTAAGGATGCCCCTATTTACAATAGGCTCATCAAGGAAAATTACTTCAAGAAACATGGGAGAAAGAAGAAAGATACCCTCATCATCAATGTAGGAGGATCGTTGTCCGACTTAATGTTGGGAAGGGTGATCTTCCAAAAGTACTTGGACCCTGGTAGTTAGTTATAGATGTGCACATGGATGGTATCATAGTCCCCAATACTCTGATTGATCTCAAGCTTGCCATCAATGTAATGACCAAGGAAACTATGCTTAAAATCAACCTCTAAGGGACTTTGAGGAAAACCATAACAGTTCTGCAACTTGATGATCGGTCCACAGTAACTCCAGCAGGAATTTTTGAGGATGTTATGGTTTCAATTGAATACTCAGATTATCCTACAAATTTCCTAGTTCTCCAGCCAAAAACCAAGTTTAATGGATATCCTCTCATTCTATGGAGACCTTGCCTAGCTACTGTCGATGCTTATATTAGTTGTCAGGTCGGAAACGTGACTATTAAGAATGGGCCCTTAACTAAACAGCTGGTATTATATCCTCCAACCCAGCCTTCCATTGACCATGACCTACCTATATGGTTGCAGGATGAAGAAGAAGATGAAGTATACAACGCTACACCCTACCCCATTTGTACCATAGATATTGTTCTTAGAGGGCGGAAACTTGATGAAGATGAACTCATCAACCAAGTCATTCAAAATTAGTCCCCCACTAATCGCCTGCTTGAAAACCTATTCAAAGAATCTAAAAGCCTCCCTTGGATGGAAATACACTCAGTTGATTCAGCCTCTGAAACCACCAAGGCTATGGAATTTGGCCCATCCAAATCTCTAAAAATTAGCTCAGACCTCTCATATAGAGAAGAAGAGAAGTTATGCCATCTTTTGAAAGAAAACCTAGATGCATTTTCTTGGGACTACAAGTACATGAAAGTGCATCCCTCAGTGTGCATACATCATATTTATATTATATAAGGATGCAAGCATGTGCACAAACCCCAAAGGTGAATGAACCCGGCTATAAAAGACATAGCCAGGGAAGAAATACATAAATTTTTGGATGCAGGTTTCATTTACCCTATATCAAACAGTGAATGGGTATCTCCTCTTGTCCTAGTCCCGAAGAAGAATGGAAAATGGTGAATCTGTATTGATTACCGGAAACTCAACAAAGCCACCAAGAAGTACCATTTCCCTTTTCCCTTTATAGATAAATTCCTACATGGCCTTGCGAGAAATAATTTATTTCTTTAATAAATGGGTTCAGTGGGTGTAACTAGATTCAAATTATCCCTGAAGACCAAGACAAGACTACTTTCACATGTCCTTGGGGTACTTTTGATTACATAGTCCTACCCTTTGGGTTGTGCAATGCTCCAGCTACCTTCCAAAGAGTTATCTTGAGCATTTTCTCTGAGCTAGTCCATGACTCGGTTGAATCCTACATGTATGATTTCACACCCTATGGGGATGATTTCTGGGAAGCTCTCTCCAATCTAGGAAAAGTGCTTAGAAGATGCATTGAGATGCATCTCTCTCTGAGACCAAAAAAGTATGAATTCTTGAAAAGAGCAGGAGTAGTATTGGGACACTCAATATCCCAAGAAGGAATACAGGTGGACCCAAACAAAATCACCATCATCAAAAGGGTACTTTCTCCTCAAAAGCAGATAGATGTGAGGAGTTTCTTAGGTTTAGCTAGCTACTATAGAAGATTTATCAAAGATTTCAGCAAGTTGTCCTCGCCACTTTTTGGTTTGTTGGCCAAAAACTCTAAGTTTACTTGGTCCAGTCTCTGTCAAGAAGCTTTTGAGCGCATTAAGGGAAAATTAACTACTTCCCCCATTCTCTAAAGTCCAAATTGGACTCTACCTTTGCACATCCACACAAATGCATCAGATAAAGCTTTGGGGGCAACCTTGGGGTAGTTAGAAGACAAATTATCTCATGCGATCTATTTCAATAGTAAGAACTTGTCCAAGGCCGAACTCAATTATACTGTCACAGAGAAGGAAATGTTAGCCATTTTCCATGCTTTAAACAAATTTAGACATTATATCATTGGTTATCAGACCTTTGTACACACTTATCATGCAGCCATAAAATATTTAATGAACAAACTTGATGTTAATGCTAGAATAATTAGATGGTTGTTACTATTACATCAGTTTGACCTAACCATTGTCGATAAACCTGGAAAGGACAATGTTAGTGCAATTTTTTTTATCTAGGTTAGCTTTATCTGCACATGAAGAAGGAATGGTGGATGACCAACTCTCAGATGAACACCTCTTTTCTATCTCAGCACTCTCTTCATGGTTTACTGACATAGCTAACTACTTGGTTGCTGAAAATTTCCCTCCTAACCTCTCATCTAAGGAGAAAATCAATATCATCAGAAAAAGTGCCCCTTTCACCTGTATTGAAGGAAATCTCTTCAAGCTAGGCCCTCACCAAATTCTCAAAAGATGTGTGAGGAAGGAAGAATTTTTTGACATCTTCTCTACATGTCATGATAGCCCTTGTGGATGCCACTTTTCTACAAAAAGGACAACCTTCAAAGCTTTTTAGGCAGGTTACTATTGGCCTACCCTTCACCAGTATGCCAGAAGATACACTAGCAAGTCTGACCAATACCAAAGGATGGGGAAACCTACACAGAGGGATGAGATGCATTTTCACCCTTAGGTGGATTTAGGGCCATTCGAAAAGTGGGGCATGGTCTTCATTGGACCCATTGATCCACCATCTGGCTAGAAAAAGTGTATCATAGCTTGCACTAACTACCTGACAAAGTGGGCCAAAACAAAATATGTGAAGGTAGCAACCGAGGAGAAGTTAGAATAATTTCTCAGAGAGAATGTGTTCTAAAAAATTGGATACCCCAAAGAGGTAGTCATTGATCAGGGGGGACAATTCACATCTCATCTCATTGAGAATCTTCTGAGGAGGCACAAGATAAACCATAAGACTCCCACTGCCTACCACCCTCAAGAAAATTTCCATGTGGAAGTGACCAACAGAGCCTTCGATAATATCCTCACTAAGGTTGTGAGCAGGAGCATAAAATATTGGGTGAACAGAATCCTGGAATCTACTTGGGCCTACAACACTACTTGGAAAACAACAACAAGGTTCACTCCTTATGACTTGGTCTATGGGAAGAAAGCTCTACTTTCAATTGAATTTGAGTTTAACACATTAAGGATGGTAGCTAAGTTATACCTGGATATATCAAAGGCCCAACAAGAAAGGTTGTTGCAATTAAATGGATTGGATGAGTTCAGGATGCAATAAATCCTTCACACGGAAGTGATTCAGCTGCAAAGGAAGGTCTGGCATAACAATCACATTAAGGAAACTACCTTTCAAGAAGGAGATTGGGCATTGCTGTATGACTCAAGGCTCAAGTATTTCAAAGGAAAACTGATGACAAGATGGATGGGACATACAAAGTGGACAAATTTTATGATAATGGCGTAGTTCAGATCAGAACCATATATGAGGAGGGGATTACCCTACTTGTCAATGGTTATAGGCTTAGACATTGCAAAAATCCCCTATATATGGCTAAATTTATAAATTACATAAACATGGAGGTGTACGTCATGGGAGACTCCATAGTTTACAACGCCTCCCCCTCCTAGAAAAAAAAATAAAAATAAAGAGGCATGGGTGAAAACCTCTCTGAGGCACCCAAGGCCAACTCCAGGGTTGAAAACATCCATGAGGAAATCCTGGGGAAAATAAATAAATAAATAAAAAATAAAATATCCTTGGGTGAAAACCTCCTGGAGGCACCCAAGGCAGGTTTGTGGGTTGAAAACCTTTATGGAGGTAGCCCACTTTCCTTCAAAAAAAAAAAAAAAAAGAAAGAAACGAAAGGAAAAAGAGAAAGAAAATACCTATGCACTCATTTTTTTTTTCTATTTTGTTGGTTATTGATCAAAGATGGTTTTTGGATCTAGGGGAGAAATTTCTCCTCACTTCTCCCTCTCCTCTACTTACATACTCCATGAACCACTCCAACATGCACCCATTCATTCATTTCACCCCTCAAATAGGCAGAAAACTGCATTTTTCCTCCTGACTCTAATTGCTACATGAAATTATAGCAGCTACATGATTCTTGTAGCACTACAAGAAACCCTATGAATGTTATAGGAAACTTATTCATGAGGGAAGAAGCTCTCTCAAAGGTTTCTACACTTTAAAAAAAAAGCATGAGAATTTCTTTTTTGCCTATACCTACCACTCCTAACCCCTCATTTCACTCTATGCACAATAATTCACTCTCTAAAGCCTATGTTGCGCCATTAGCATCTAGATCATCTGTAACTTGTCATGAGACCTATCCCCTTACCTATCCACCGCTCCACTCATTCCATGAATCCACTAATAACATCCATAAACCATTTCCCTTCATTTATAAGCAAGTTGAATCCCCACGAAGCAAAAAGAAGACTGTTATGGGAAATTGGAAAGTTTCTTGTAGCAATTTTGTGTATGGCACATCAAGGCCAAAATTTGAAGATAAGTTGATGAATATGGCTTCAAAAGACCACTAGCAGACTCCAAGAGAGTGAACACACTAGCCAATTCACCTGAGGACCTCCATGCAACACCTGCAAGAAGAATATACAAATAAAAGTTAAGCAACTCACTCACAAAACAAGCATCTCACTCAGAAAATAAACAAAAAAATAAAAATATAGCAAGAGGAAGATCATGTCTACAACCACAAACTCCATCTTCTTGCACCATATCATTTTGCAACACACCAACATCAGGTAGGCTCAGGTATGGCCCTTCACCTCTCGCTATGCACTCATAATGACCAAAATAGTTTAATGTCGAGGTTTAGAGACTTAAAAGGAAAAAAAAGGTGGTCATTTAACTTGGCCATCTTTGTAAAGTTAAATTGAATGAAAATTGAAAAGTACATGCCACCTGGGCAAGTCAAATCAGTCAAGGGGGAGTGAAAAAGGACAAGGAGGTGATTACAAGGATGGAGAAATTATTAACTGGAGTGGGACCAAAGGTCTCAAAGAGGAAAACTCATGCTAAGTACGATTCATAACCTCACTCCAAATTTGGTTAAAAAAACCATATAGGTAAGTTCTGCCTCATTTTACCAACTTCGTTGAGAATTTCGAGAGCAATGGGAGCAAAAGAAGCTAGAGGGGCCATCAGGGAGATAAGCATCGAATTCTGAGCTTGCATTCACTATCATGCTACAAGAAATAGTGAAGTGTTATAGGAAACTACACAGGAAGATCAACAAGGATACAAAGGGAAAAAAAGAGTCACATTTGGGTGAAATTGCTTCCTAAGGCCACCATCTCCCAAGAAAAAACACTAGAGGATAGAGGTAAGTGGTTTCCACCCTCCAGAATTGAAATTTCTCCATGAAATTTACACACAGTCAGTTATAATTTGGAAATTAAATGGTAAAAAATTGAATTTTTTTGAGAGCATAATCTCCAAGACCTCTTCACATAACTCTAAAAAATATTCCCACCTTCCTATCACAACCTTAAAAATGGGAGGGGGATTTAACATAAGGGAGCCCCCTGATATTAAAATAATAAGACAACATCCTCAAGTAATGGAAATTTTCAGAAACCACTAATGGACAAGTTTATTCGAGCTTCTAAAGGTTTTTTATGAGGAGATAGATGGATAGTTTACAGTGGCTCTACAATCACACTTAGAAGAGAGAGCCACCATTGTGGTTATGGTACTATCCATTACACTTTCACCTAAACTAATCAACATAATCACCACTTTTCCCTTAGGAAATAAATGGATTAAAGAGAGGATGCCAAGCACTGAAGCCAAGAAAAGCTTCTTTCTGCTAGGAGAATAATACATTGAGGAAAAAAATGGAGTGAGGAGAGAAATCCTTCCATACCCCTTGGATGAAGTAGCCTTCCATATCATGAAATTCATTTCCTATGACAGCGGACTTATTGTAGTCTATGGGTACCATTTTAGGTTGTTGAATGAGCTTAGGTTTCAAGGGGAACTCCCTCTAGAACAAGGATTGAGCATCCCTAATTTCCTCTTGAAATTAATAATAGACATTAGAAAAAATGTGAGGGAAAGGAAATACCATCATTTGGCTCATCATGGCCTTCTAAAACTGATAGTGAGTGATGCTCTGAGAATATTAAAACTCCCTGTGTCTTGGTCCTCATTCATATATATGGATAGGTAAGCCTTCATAGCCACCCAAATAGGACAAACCTCTACCTCTAGTCTTAGAGAAATGGAGGTAGAAGAAGAAGAGGAGGAGGTTGAAGACGAGGAAGAAAAAGAATAAATGGAGGTTGAAACAGAAAAAAATAGAGATATTGGAAACAAAGAAGGAAGAGGCTTAGGGGAAGAAGGAAGAAAAGACAAAGGGGGGGGGGGTGGATTTTGGACCCTATGCTAGGCATTGATACCTCCCCTCACGAAACTAGCATGTCACCAAACATAATAGATCAGCAAGTGGCTACTACCCTAGCCACTTTGGGCATACCAGTGAAAACAAAGAGGAAGAGGCAAACACCCATGTATTTGAGGACTAGGAAGAGCCAAAGGGTGAGGCAAGGGAAACCACAGACTCCAAATAAAATCCTTATTGCCATTGAGGAGTCACCCTAGAAAGATGATGAAATAAGGATAGAAGAAGGAAAGTTTCAAGAGGTCACCTGAACTGTGAGGACCCCTGTGATCTGCATAAGAATAAATTAAGCAAGGCTGACATCCCATACACATCTAACAACCTCCACAGACCCTCAAAAGACAGAAAAAATGGAAAAACAAGAAAGAGAGTCTCCAATAGGAAAAACAAATTTTCTGCAGGAAAATCTTCCGTTGCTACAGGAAACTCCAACAAAGCCAAAATATAAGAAAGAAGCCCTGGTTGAGGGATAAAATACAACCATGGATGGGTAAGAGGCCCAAGAAGTTGAGGAAAAGACACAAGATGAAGGACAACATCAAAAAGGAGGGGAAGATAAATATGACAAGGAGGACCCCACCTCACCAAAACCTATCCTCAAAGATGTATTAGTAGTGTCACACCCTATCCCTCTGCCAAATCTCAACTCCTACTATACATTTATTGAAAGGGGCAGATTGATTACTCATAAGTTTACAGTACCTTTATTCTATCAGTTGGAAGAAGAGAGGGAACCTACTCATCATTAGATGAATTTTGCTACAACCAAAGGTGTGCATGACATAGGGGTCATGGAGGAAAAGGTGATGGTGTTGGGAAGATATTTATATGATTCTAGGCTCAGAGAATCCATGTTGAAAGATCAACTTCAGAAGGCCCAAGAAGAGAGTGACAAAATTGTAGGATCAGCTTCAAAAAAAAGACAAAAAAATAGCCACCATGGCAGATTTGTGCATGGAGGCCATCCAACATAGATACCCATCAGATTCCTATGAATTCTACCTCAAAGAACATTGAATCCTATTTGATAATAGGACACTAGCCTCTCATGGATCCTTACCCTTTCAGAACTGCATACAATTCATTGACTTTTGCAACCAGACAAGTATGGCATATAAGTAAAAAATGGAAAAATTCTACATGCACAATATTTTGTTGACAAACTTGGACATTTGGGACCTTAATCTTAGAATGGGAGACATGCATTTAATAGCATTAGCCTCTTTGATTATTAATGAGGAAGCTAGACAACAATAAGTAAGGAGGGTCATGAGGAGAGAAAACAGGGAGCATCTACACATTAGGGCAAAACTATTCAGCCCTAGTGGAGTCATCAACAACCATCTCAAGATAGAAAAGGATGAGGCACTTGCAGAAAACTACCTCAGCACACAAGCTCAAGCCATGACTCATTTTGATGATGTTTCTAGGTTTTTTGGAGATGAATTCATAATGTCTAGTCAAAGGAGATGGAATATCCTCCCTCACAGTCTTATAAACATGGAATACCACACACTAGAGAGATTAATAGGTTCCCAAGAAAACGCACCATTGTACAAAAGGTCCATGTAGGCTAGGAAGATTTAGTGGCTTGGTTTGAAATTTAGTCCACCCTTGCTACTGGGACTAAGTGATGGGAAATACCAACATAAGTATAACAAATAATGGGAGGAAGAAGAAAAGAATGATGGCTTCTACCCTCCTAAATGGACTCCCACACTTCTTCCTTGGGCAGTCAGAGGGTCCATTAAATATTTGAAAGAAATACAGGAGGAGGACTAATTTTCTCAAAGTATGAGCAACCATTTGGTAGGGGGGTGATGATGAGATCCATCATTAGGTATAACTGGAGGGGTTAATTGTCACATTTTTAGCCTTATTAAGTCTCTCTTTCTCACATTTAATTATAATATGGTCTTATGTTGCTAGTGTACATGGTAATTAAGGCTTCTCATACTTCGAATTCCTAACATGAGTTAAATGCAAGATAATCACAAATATATTGCACTTTTGATGAAGATTTTGCAATTAAAGCCTGGATTAGACAGAAAGGAGAGATTCTAGGGTGATTTCCCACCTCCTTAACTCCCAAAGGCAACCAAGGGATCCTCGAAATTCCCTCCAACAGCTCGAAATCAAAGGTAGCCAAGCAAGTGGGAGATCAAGTGCACCAAAGCTCCACCTCTCTTGTATTCAAAGTGGACATATCGCCTAATTTTTAGGTAGTTTTTGGTAGCTACCCTCTAGGATAAATAGGGTTGAGTAAGAGCCCATTAGGATTTGAAGTTTCAAGGAAGATAATAGACTCTTAGCTCTTGTAATAGGTTTTTGAGACTTTTATGATTATTTAATGATACTATTTTCTTAAATAAGATGAATATTCAAATTGTCCTTCACTTATTTAGTTTTAGAGGGCTAGGCTTGTGGTTTAGGGCCCAATCCATTGGCCTTAGTCTCTCTTGTGTATTCATGCTTATTTTTATGTCATTGTAGCTAGTTTGATTTATGAGCTTTTAGCTAGTATGCTTACATTTCAATTCATTGTTTTTACTTTTCTTCCATTTGTCTTTTGTTGTAGTTAAGCTTTCATAAGTGTTGGTATAGTAACTGATAAACTCATAAAGTTGTGTGTCAAGCCTCCCTCTCTCTTCTCTTTCATTGGAGCTTGAGGAGGGTAGACCTTCCCCACAAGCCAAATTTTCTCTTTAGTTTATGATTTCTTGGAAATAATAGTTAGGTTGATGTAGTGTCATGAGCATGTCTAGAATACTGAGTTAGATTTATGTTTGAATGCTAAATTAGGTTTTCTTTCCAAATTCAACTTATCTTTTCCATTTCCTTAATCATGAATTTTTCAATGTTTGTCATAGGAACAGGTAGGTTTGCTTCCAGATTCAAGTAGCACAGCAAAGGAGGACTTCATGAACACCCTTAGCTTCATTTCTCACCCATCACCCGTCTTCTTTCCATCAAATCACCATCAGCCATGGTTTTCAGATTTTTCACCTTCACACCGTGCACAAACCCTAGAATTGCAAGAAGGGATTCTCAAGAGCTTCTGAGCTTGGCCAAGGGGTTGGCCACCCTCCATTCATCCAAACACACCTTCATTCCACCTCCCCTACGCTTTTCTCCACCATTTTTGGCCTCGTATTTCCCTCAGACTGTTTCCTGTAGCAATTCAGGACTTTCCTGTAGCACTACAGGAAACATGTAGCAGCACTTGCAGTAGCACCAGTGGGCCTCTTCTTAAGCCCAGAAACCATCATCCACCTCATCCAAACCTGCCAAAACCACCCAGACACCTTCATCCCTGCACCCATGAGTTCAATACCTTCCTAAACCACCTTAGCACTTTCTCCTCCTTACTGCAAAATAGTGCATTTACAAGCATAATTAGGTCATGATTAGATGCATCGGTAAAATAATGATAGTTAGAAAATTAATTAGACAAATCATGTTTAGTCATTTGGCCCAACAATGTGTGATTAGGTTAGACTTATTTATGCAATTTCAATTCAGCAATTTACTTCATGAAATATCCCTAGTTTGCTTCCATTTCTTGCCATAGCTCAATTTGTAGATTTCATCCATTGCAGAGTAGCTAGATGTAATTTCTTGCTATAGAATAGTTCTTTTATTGCTAATAGATTAATGGTTTTGAATCACTTGTAGCCCTAGGTCTAAATTCGAAATTGTGACAAACTCATTCAAAAAACCTAGAAATAGCATCGTTTCGTAGGACTCATAAGAGGATGACATGAGTAGAATGCAAATGATGTGTATATAGCACTGTCACCTCCAAGTTTGTACGAACCCCAGGTTGATAAAGTAAAGTGGAGTAGCCTCTGGGAGTTGCAGCATTCTTGGTGCAATACCAGGGCTCACCAAAGGTCATGGCTCAGAGAATTACTGGGCATATCAGATTTCATTCACATTCAGTTTCTTCCACAGTTCTTCCAGACATCAGTCGTTCAGTCACATTTGCGTCAGAACAGTCGTTGACAGTCTCCTAGATTCATATCTAGGACTTCATAGTTGATATTGTTATCACTCCAATCATTCTAAAAAGTTGTGATATTTTTTATTTTAGTTTTAAAGAATATCAGAGGTAACCACAAACCTACTTATAAGCCTTAGGATCTAGCCTTCCTAATTCTCAGAAAAGGCTCTCTCTATATGATTTAACTTTGTTGATTTGTATTTTATTTTAGGCTAGTTATACAGGGTAAATTGATTTTGGGTTTTTATTTGATTTGGTGGTGAAATCACTTACTTAGATGGATAGTTATAGATCTGTATCCCATTGGGAAAATGGAGACAACGTGTCAAGCATTTAGAATAGGATCAAGGTCTAAAGGGAAATTTTTACAGGGAAAGATAGCAGAGTCACTTCAAATCTTCAAGGTTGATGATGAAATGGTTTTGATGGGGATAAAAGAGAAATTAAGGGTTCTTAAATCTAGATTATGAGTGAAAAGGTAGAGGTTAGTCGAAATCAGGGAGAAATTAAGGGTTTCCTAATCTGGATATCAATTGAAAACATATAAATAATAATCAGTCAAAAAAGAGTGCTTTTAACATATTTTGAAATAACAATTCTTGATTTATCATTTAGATTTAGAACACATTTAAGAATAGATGGAAAACATAGGAAAATTGACAAGATAACAAGTGAAATACTTCATTGCAATGGCCCAACACATGAATCCTATAATATGATGCTTTATTTCCTGTGATCCAATCCGCTGACTTGAAATTGATACAAAAATCCTTAGGTTCAGAATAGTATAACTACAGAAATGTTCAGCAATTCATCCACATTCAATACTTCCTAATGAGAAGTATTTATACAAAAACTCATACAAAATATCCTAGAATAAACTTAGGAATTATTGCTGGAAAAGAAATATCTTCATGCAAGAAGATACTGACAGCTTCCTAACTAATGCTAGTTGTCCCTTTTTATTGAAATAAAATGGCTTGCTGTCTTGATTTTATCACTGATTTGTCTCTTAGTTTTTTCAACGAATATTGCAGTTGGACAATGAGGTGTCCTTCACACTGGCAGATTCATTTTTACTCTGATTTTGTCTTGAACCTTTCATCTGATACACTTTCATCCTAATACTCTTTTACTGATACTCTTTACTACAGAAACTGTCAATGTTGATGTAAAAACAACAAACTCTATTTTTTACTTTCACTGCTCTGTGTTCACTGTAATTTGATCTTACAGTAGATTAGTCAACTTCTCCCGGAACTTAGCTTCTAGAAATTTTATCTTCATAAGCCTTCTGAATTTTTCATCAACTTCAGTATATTTTGAAAATGTTGGTTTGTTCACAAATAAGTGTTTTACTTCATGCTGTAAGTAAAACAAATTTTCAAAATTCTTAGATAGTACCTTCCCTGTTGGGATTCCCTGCAAAGCTGATTTGTTTACCTGCTCTTTGGAAAATGCTCTTATATTTTTGTCATAACTCTCCTGCTTCTTTATTCTATTATTAATCACTAGAGTATTGGGAAGGCATTTTTTCCTTAGAACACCAAACTTAATCATGAATCTTGTAATTGCAATTTCCATGTTCTGGCACTTTTCCTCTAATTGTGTCATCAAATTATTCTTGGATATTACCTTCCTAACTTCGAGGATGGTCTCAGTTCTATCTGTAATTCCAATTTCTTCCAGCTCTTGTTTATTTTTGGAATTGAGAAATTTGATAATTTCTAGAGCCTCTTCAAGTTTTTTACTAGCTCTTCTTTTGCCTTTTGTATTGCTTCTCTTGCTGATTTCAATAAATGTTTCTACTCGTAGATGACCTGTATGGATGGCTAAATATCATTGACTTCTTCAATGATATTGGACCATAATTTTTGCTTAACATGTGTCGTAGGTTCCTTCAAAGTTAATTATTTTTCCAACTTCTTGAGTTGTTCATTCAACCTATTGGCTTTTTGTTTGGATAGACATGCCTTGCATTGCCTTTGCTAATTTACTTGCCTCATCTGATTGTTGGGCTTATGTTGTTGAAGATTCAATGGCTGAGGTTGTAGATGAATTAACTGGAACTACTATGGCCATTGGAACATTAGGAGCCAGTGTTTCTGCCAAATTAGATGGTACATCTGTTGTAACTATAGGAATCATAGTGGTAGGAACTTCCTATGCTTTGTTGGCTTCTTTCTCTTGGACCAATTTGTCCATCTCAAGTTCCATTTCTTTAATCTAGGCTGTTAATTGTAAAATGAGACTCATCATATCATTTTTCTTATTGGAATCATGTAAAACCTTTTTGGCTTGAGGATGCTCTGTAGGGGGCAGCTTCAATTGTTTCTTAAGTGCAGCAATATCAACATTCTTCTTTTTGATCAATTCCTCAGCAGTTTTTATTTTTTGAGGATCATATCCTACTTCAATCACTAGCTCTTCTAAGGATTTTATTTTGGTATACTTTGCATATGAAGATGCCTTCTCCAATTTGAGTTGATCTCTTACATTTATCAAAGTGTTTTGAAGTTTTTGTGCACTCATGGCCTTAGTGGTCATGGTGGAATAAATCATCTCTCCTGCCTGCTTATGAAATTCAATTTGATCCATAGGATGAATATCTTGGACTCGAACTTCAAAATCAATATTTTTATAATCAGAGGATGATTTAGGAGTTAGAACTGTGAGCTGAAGAACTGCCATCAGCATATTTTTGCTCTTGTAGTCAAAGGCTGAAAGTAGCCTATTATGAATACTAGGAGTTTGCTTTAGGTACTGAGAATATATTTCATTTTTTATTTCTTCATTTTTTGCCTTAATTTCCTTCTATCTTTCATTTGTGTCCATATCCTTTTCAATTGTTTTCTTGGATGAAGACACTTCTATACTGTGTTGTTTCTGAAACAGTTGTGTATTAGATGTGGTTGGTTGTTGTTCCTCTTCAATTACTGTAGGAGGTATAATGTCTTTTTCTGCAATTTCTGTGTCAATGACCTCTATTGTATCCTTTTCTTTATAGGCAGGATTAAGCTTTGGCTTTTTGTTGTATATTAGTTTGAATTTTGTCTCTGTAGTAGTCTCAACTATATAAGACCTGTCCTCCCTGTTTCTTTTTACACTTCTGTCGTCTTGGGCTGGAGTTTGCAAAGTTTGACTAGTATCACTTTGCTTCTCAACCTCTACCAATGTATTCTCTAACCATTCAGATTGATATGAGAATTTATCAATCTCTGGCTTCTTTTCATGTATGTATGGAGTCAATTTGCACTTAACTCTCACTTTTCTAATAATACCATGGGGATCATAATAGCAAAGGAAACTGGGACTGAATTTGAACTCTTGCAACTCTTTTTCTACCTCTGGGCCTGCTTCTCTATTATTACAGATGAATGGGCTGACCTGGTTCTTCAACTTGAATTGTGTTTTCTTCTTTGCAATTAAGAAATTGACAACATCTGAATTTAAAATCTGCCTTATATACTCCAAAGAAAATAACCTCATAGGGAGGTATTTTGGAAATTTATAAGGAATAAGGCTTGACCAATAGACTCTGATTTTAGTGTAATTTTGGTATAAATACCAATCACCTATCCTGTTATGTTCAGAAAATTGCAAATATTTCTTGCTTTCATTGCTAATTTTGGGCTGCACACTGTCGTTTAGAAAATTTAACAAGGGATGGATAAAAGAATCTGTGAACTCTGAATAAGTAAAATCATTTGAATCCTTCCTTATCAAGGAAGTCCAAAATATGACAGATTGTGGATTTCCTTCCACATCAAGCTTCTGAAGGTTTATAGGAAACTTTTCAGACTGAAAATATAAGAACAGGTGAAATAGGAATGAAGAATACCTAAAAACACCTTCAGAAGGCAATTTGACTAATTTCTCATGGATACTGTCAGCAATATATTGAGAAAAGTTAAAGATGGTAGCAGGAGGTTGACCAGGTGTAAAAGTGGACAAGAAACCAAGTACTACTACATCAACATGTTCATCTGTAAAATAGCCAAGGATGAAGGACAACATGAAAACAATATGTCTAGTTCTTTCTAAGAATTTAGCAGAGGAGTAAAAAGGATTGAGCTTGGGAATTTCCACATAGGATGGCATGAAAGTTTGAAAAATATAGAATCTTTTGGGAAAATCCAGATCCAAGTAGAACTTAGTGAGGGCTTCAATAGATAAAGGAACTTCATTTGGCCCAGGCTGTAACTGAAGCATCTGGTTGATAGACTTAGCCATAATGGTAAACAAAACTTCCTTTTCAGGGTTTAAAATGGCTCTTTGATCAGGAGAGTAGCATGATTGGCAGAGTCTGATTGCTTCTGGGCATTGGTAAGTATGAGGAACAACATATTTTGGCAGGTTTGATTCCAAGATAAACACTTCATTAGCATGATCTAGGGATTTCTCTTGGCTCCAGCAGTGGAGCTCAAGAAGGTTGAACTCTGTCACAATATCAGTAATTTTTAAGTCCACATCTGCCAAGGGAATATACTTTACATCTACAACAGGGGGTTGTAGAGGGTTGACTACTAGAGTACTTTTGAAAGTCATTGATTTGTTTGATTAATCAATTTTATACTCTTTTGACCTTAAAAACACTGATTTATACCTGAAAAACACTTACAGAAGTTATAACAGCTTTGCAGAAGGATTTTAGATATGACAGGGGTTCTATATTTTGTTTGCAAAGGGGTAATTCTGATCAATTTAACTCAAACTGTAATTTCTTTATCAAAAGAGAAACTTCAACACCTTATAGCCTCAACAAATGATATCTAGGGTTTATAATGGACTTTCTGTGATAAAAAAAATCTTAAGACATCAATTTTTATGCAGAAGGATGTATAAGTATTGTAGGAAAGGTATTGAAGGTCTCAGAGGGCTTTCCTAGGTCTGCAGATGGTCAAATTTCTTCAATTTAATCAATCTATGATTCTTAATATTCTAAGGTTTCAGAATTTGGGAAAGGGTTGCTCAAGGTTTACAGAATCAAAGGATTTATGAAGCAAAAGGGTTTTCTTTAAGTACACAAGCTCCTAAATGATTAATTTAATTTTATAACTCTTTTAGATTGATGAATGATTCTTTTTCCTCTGAAGAATACCTGGGAAATTTGGAATTTCACTACATAGAAGGGTTTCTGGGGTTGGAAAGCTTTCAGAAGCTAGTTTCGGTCTTTATAGGAACTATGATGGCTTCTGCAATGATTGTAGCAATCGAATTGTGAATTTTGTTTGTTTTTAGGCTAAAAATAAAGTTGACAGTGTTTGATTCGGTTTGGAATTCTCTTTCTGTGCGAAAAATGGTAAAAAAAGAGTAAAACAATGCTTTTGGGCGGTTTATAAACAATTTAATTGAACAGTGAATGTACTAAATGCAGGGTCAATTCAAACAGATAAGCAGTTTGGGCTTAAGGGAGGGAATAACTGCCAAGCGGTTTTCGCAGAATTCATGGGTGGTAAGCAGGATTATAATGACGAGTGCGATCCAATGGAATTAAGACACATGGAGATGAGAGAAACCACGAAAACTGCGTTTATCACAAGCTTTGGGTTTGTTAAATCTTTGCACTGAGAAAAGTGCGATATGGGATCACCATAGTTGGATCTGGGAGATGACAAGCGAATGGTCGAGATGATGCGATAAAGCTATAGGGTAAGATGGCATGGGGTCCGGGATTTAATGAAGCGGGTAGTTAAATATGTATTTAAACAAAGGTTTAATACATAGTTTGGAGTGCTTTATATGATAGGTGGATGTTAATGTTTTATTAACAAATGAAAAGCGGATAAGCGTAACATTATCATTGGCAGGGATGTAGTAGGATTAATATGATTTAATACTCTTAACCTATGGGATGGAGCGGGACTATATATCACGTGGAGGAAATAAACCATAGGTTAAAATTAAAATATGGGTAGGAATCATATTTAAAGGAATTAATCTAATACGGGCTCAAAGGTGAAATATAGGAGTTAACATATAAATTAATGTGTTATTAATGAATGAGATGAGGGAAAATACACGAAGCCTAGTGTAAAACATCATATAGGGATGAATTTCATTGTTGTGGGTCCCGACATAATATTTTTGTATTTACACTTAGGATAAAGTATTTTTTGGGTTTTTTGGGAATTTTTTGGGGAAAGGGGAAATAGTTAAAGGGTTTTACTTTCCTTAAGCATAATGGGTTTTAAACTTAGGAAAAGGAGATTTTTGAAAAGGAAACTGAATGATAATGGGAAAAGGGAAAAATGAAGGGGAAAGAATGAAAATGGAGGGGATGATTTTTTGAAGGGAGTTAGTGATTGAAATAACCAATTTTCTGCTTATCCGTGATTATGAAAATTGCTTCTACCTACCCATATGCTACCCTAACATTTTTTCTTCATTTACCTGGGTGCATTTGAGCTTGCAAACCCTTGTTCATTCTTCTTTTAAAACAAAAAACTAACTAATTCTACCCTTATTTCTTCCAATGGCTCAGATTAAACTGTTGAGCTCCTTATTATTCTCTACCTAACTACTGATCTACCAATTTTAAACTGTTTGGCTAGATCTTTATTCGCTGTCTAATAGCATGAAATTTAAAACATGAAAGCTTAAGATTAAGTTGTTTAACCTTCATGGATTATGGAATTTTAAACAATATGCACGCAATATTTATTTCATAGAAAAATTAGATAGTAGTGGCATTTGGATTTGCATCACTTTCATGTTTTATTTTTTATCTCTTTTTGTTTGGGGTCCATTTTTCTATTTTCTTTTTTATCCTTTTTCTTTCAGTCCTTGGATTTTTGTTTTAGGACTTTTACCCTCTTTACATTTTTCTTTTTTTTAATATGGGAAAGCAATTTTACAAAAAGCAAAGTTTGTACATATTACAAGACTAATCAAAGTGAATTCAAAATTATGAATCTTATTATTATAGGACCCTAACAGATATCACTTGGTAATATATCATATCCATGTTTTGGTATTATAGATCTGCTTATCTGTAGATTAGATCTGTTTGTTTCTACTGCAAGATGTATCTACAGTCCTTATTCAACATCAGTCATATTCATCAGTTTGCTACATCCAGTGTCAATGCATTTCAGTTCTTAGATTCAGTTTCCTTCATACATAAGTATGGGTATGGTTTTATTGCGTGTATGCTATTTTTTTCTACATCGTAAATATATGTACCCATGGATCATTGTACTCTTGTTGCTAAAGCATTTGATGATGATCTAAGAAGAAGAATTTCCAATGTTTTCCCCGTACAGGGTATTTCCTTGGTCTCGGTCCAATCCTAGTGTCTCTATATGTTCATGCTTCTCTTCCTTTGATATTTTACTTTGTGTTGCATAGATGATGATGATGATGATGGTATTGTTCTTTCTACATAGTTTCATATTCAGATGGATAATAATACAAATCTATACAAAGTTATAGCTATTTGGGGTAAATGTAACATGTTAATGATGAAATATAACTATCAAAGTAAAGTACAATGTTGCTTTATGAAAATTTAACATTTCTTGCATTGGGAAATCACCATGACAGATTTATGGACAACCATGAATTGTAGTGTGAAAGAAAGGAAGAGGCATTCACATTACCTTACAATACCATGAAAGGGAATGGTAAAAGTATACAAATGGAAGTTTCTTTTATGGACAAGAAGAATATAGTGACATGGTTGAATTTGAGATTTTTCCTGGAATGAGCAACTTTTCCTTCATTTTTATCTATCACCATGACATATTCAAGGAAATCAATCTTGTTTTACTTTAAAAACAAGTTCCTCACCTTCGATTCCAAAGGTAGAATATAAAGGCACCATTAATGCAACACATAAACTAACTATATATTTAATTATTAGTGTATTTTACCATTAGCATGGGAATTTTTCTCTATATGGTGGGTTTAAACAAGTTTCCTCTCTCTTTCCTATCAACATCAAGGGGCTAACTAATGACCTAGTTATGGGTAAACTCCAATTAGCTCCATTTTTATATCTAGCCATATTTTTTCTCTTGCATCACCCCTAGGAGCATGTTCTTATGCCAAATACTTATCTTGAGGTCATTTATTCACATTTCATTCATGTTACCCCAAGCGTGGTTCTAGTCAATCCAAAAATCATTCATTCATGCAAAGGAATTCCACATGATAACATTCTAATACATATGTGGTCATCGTCTATGTAACACCCTTCTCCCACATATATCCAAGTAACCGACCAACCGGGGTAAATATGTGATGAATAGTTACTATGATATGATTCAAATCCCTATGTGTCAGTTAATGAAGTGGAATCAATGGAATACAACAACATATACCTTCTACTAGGACCCAGGTCACTGCTCAGAACTCCATGACACTTCTAGGAATGAAAGATAACAATGGAATAATGATATAAATGCAAATACTTGAACAATGACTTGACTGGACCCCTACTATCCATGACAGGAATTTCATCAAACACGTCACAAATATTTAATATACAAGTTTAAACAATAAATCTAATCATAGTGTTCTCACACTTATCAGAGAATCATTAATAATCATTGATGCGTCATCATAATAACTTCATTACCATCTATTAAGTCATACACCCATTGTACATTTACTATTTAACCAAAACATGATGAGAGACATGCATTATCATTATCATAAATATAGATCATAACCACTATATAACCAACAGAAATATCAAGAATGTAATAGTCATAAAAACCACATATAAATAAGTATATTTACCCATCAAATACCAAGGAGAAATAGCTCTTATTTATGATTGCATAGGCCAACCAAGTATGGTACTTCCATGAACTACCCGACCATAGAATAGGTTGAACAAAATATTTCTTTCATGCAATCATCCATGTGCCATATTCCAAGCATGAATGTGGGATATCATAAAACACATTAGTCAAAACCAAACTAGGGTGTTCATAGGCAAACCACCTCAACCCTCAACCAATGATTCCACCTCACAATTATAAATCACTAACCATCACTAGATCGATCCCTACCAAAGTTGTATAGGGCTCCTAAGATTTTGTTCCAGCTAGGGCTTCCAGGACTAGTAACTCAATGCACATATTTCGTTGGGCTTCCAGATATTTTTTCCAACCAGGGCTTCCAAAGTGTTTGTCCGACCAAGGCTTCCAAGTCTAGTAACTCAACTTAAGTTATTAAAAAGCTTCCATAGCGTTTTTCCAACCAATGCTTTTAGGAACTAATAAATTAACCCATAGCCAAAGTCACATGAAAACCAACTAGAAAACAAAAGGAAATGAACCCACAATACCATGGCTATCCAAGATATGGAAAGGCTAAAAAAACCACTACTAGTAAAGGAAATCCTCCATTCCAATGACATATCATAAACAAATAACCACATGCATATGCCATGCTTGCCAAAACTAGTAAGGAAAACATACATGCAGTTTCGTACCTACAAGAAAAACTTGTTTTAGTTGTTGATCCTGATATCCTCTTCTGATTTCCTTCTCTTCCTTTCCTTATTGATCCAAAATTCCAAGTATGCCATACTCCTACAAGTGCTCCATGAAGAATCTAACTGTCCAAGAGTATGAGAGAGAGATAATACAATGAGAGCTCAAAAATAATGCAAAAAAAAGCCATGAACTAATCCTCATAAGCCTTTTTATTAATTATGCCTTTATTTTCTTCATTTTCCATTATTTATCCTTCATTTTCCTCCTCACATGAAACTTGTGACCTTTCACCTCCCTTTTCTCCTATTTTCCATTATTTTCATAAATAAATTCCAATAGCCACTTTGCCTTTTCAAAGACATTTCCATTGCCTTTGAGAATTTCCTTAGCCATAATAAACCATATGAACACCCACACTAGGATTTTTTTTCCTAAAATTCAGCTTGGAATATGTATCCCATGACCATGTTTATTATTTTTCCTTTATTAACTTTTATTACATGGAATTTTCACCAAGGTTGTTACAAAACCCTCCCCCTTAGGGGAACACCATCCTCGGTGTTCAACAACACATACAACTAACAAGATTGTTGTAAGAAAAACATACTGCCCATAGAGCTTTATAATTTATCTCATTGTAGTATTTACAATTATCAACCTGCTGAGAAGAAAACCAACATGACAACATGAAAAATATAACATCATAATGACATAAAACCCATACTGCTTATTAGAGCTTTATAACATAGCTAATGGCTTTATTTACATCCATATACATTTTTACATATACCAAAACATCATACTAAGCATGTACCAAATACATATACCAAAACGCAAGTTAAAACATTCACTCAACCAGTGAAAAAGGAAGGGTGCATAGCCTGCATCTGATCTGCCATCTCCCATGTAGCTTCATCAAGCCCAAAGTCCTTCCACTTCACTTTAACCTTCTCGATTGCTAGATTTCATAGCATGAGCATATTTCTCTAAAAAATGCACTGAGGTTCCAGTTGGAATTCTCCTTTTGGCTCTGCCTACAATATAGACCAATCAATCACATGATCAACATATTTAACATACTTCTTAAGAAATGACACATGAAAAAAATCATGGAATTTCACTATCGGAGACAGTTTAATTTTATAGGCTATTGTCCCAATCCTCTCAAGAATCTTGAAAGTTCCACAAAACCGAGGTGCCAACTTGGCACATGATCCAATCTGCAAGGAGATCTTATTGGGCTTGATGCGCAAGTACACCTATTCCCCAACCTAAAAATCCTTAAACAACATGTTCTGATTTGCATAGATTTTATGTCTATCCTGTGATGTCTTTATATTCTTCTTGATTACCTGCATTTCCTATTCCATTTCTGCCAACATGTCTAGTCCAATCAACACCCTGTTAACTAGATCACTTCAATTTATGGGAGTATTGGAACTCCGCCCATATAATGCCTCAAATGGACTCATCGTTAAATATTCCTAATACCCATTTCTGTAAGATAATTCTAATAGTGTAAGGTACTCCTCCCACTTTTGCTGTTGATGCATCACATACATCCTAAATATGTCCTCCAATATCCTGTTGACCCTCTCTTTCTATCCATCTGTCTGCAAATGATAAGTTGTAATGAAGGAAAAATCTGTGCAAAACCTACAAATAACTCCTTCCAAAACTTGGAAGTGAAATTTTCATCCCTATCTGTCAAAATATTCTGCAGAACACCATGCGATCTGACCACATCCTTGATGAGGACCTATGCTACATCATTCGTTGAGTATGTAGACTTCACTGGAATTAATTGTGCTAGCTTCTTCAACCTGCCCACCACAACCATGATGGAATCATGTTGTCTAGATGTCCTTGGTAAATCTCTAATAAATTCCATAGAATGACCTTGCATTTCCACTCCGGAATCGCATTCGGTTGTAGTATTCCACCTGGATTATTTCACTCTGCTTTGACCTATTGACAATTCAAGCACCTAGCCACAAACTATGCTATGTCTCTCTTCAATTTTGGCCAATAGTAAAACTTCTTCACTGTTTCTAGCGTCTTCTGGTAGCCTGGGTGACCTAAATATGGTTTCACATGAAACTCCCTCGATATCACCATCTTGATTTCATTGTTTTCTAGAACATATATCATGTCTCTAAACTTGATTAAGCCATTTGTTGTGAGGCGATATTCCACATCCTGTGCACCTATATTTGGACCTGTACGACTACATGTACGTATACTTATACATGTACCTATACAACTACCTTTACTTGTACCACTACCTATACCTGTACTCTGTTGCAATCTATGTCTAAGCTCCATATACCTAACATCTTGCTTACCTATCTGCAAGATATTATCTTATATATTTGTCTCATATGAACTCATAGCTACTATATGATTCACTTGTATCTGCCTGCTAAGAGAATCTGCAACCTTGTTCTATTTATCCTTGATGTACCTAATCTCAAAGTCAAACTCGTTGATCATGGCCAACCATATAGCTTTCCTGGAATTCAGATTCAGTTGGTCAAATAGATACCACAATCCACTGTGATCACTCACCAATACAAATCGTCTTCCCAGAATATAGTTCCTCCACTTCTTCAATGCATGAATGATCGTTGCCAACTCAATATCATGTGTCAGATAATTCTTCTCATTCTCATTCAATTTATGTGGCTCATAGCATACTACATATCCTTTGTACATAAGAACTACACCAAGTCATATCTTGCAAGCATCTATACATACCAAAAACTCTTTATCTGTATATGTGATATTTACTAGTGGAGCATGTGTCAACAATTCCTTTAACTACTCAAAATTGGCTACACATTCCTCTGTTCATTCAAACTTCTTACCTTTCCTTTGCAAGTATGTGATAGAATAATAAATATGTAAGAATTTCTTGACGAAACTCCTATAATAACTCGCTAACCCCATAAAGGACCTTACCTCATCCACATTTCTAGGAGTTTCCCACTCCATTATAGCCCTTATCTTTTCTAGATCCACTGTTATGCCTTCCATGGAAACCACATGTCCCAAGTAATGTACCTCTGTCTGAAAGAAAATGCACTTGTTGAGCTCAGCATACAATTGATGCTCTTTCAACAATATCAATATTGTTTCTAATTTTTCAGCATGTTCTTCTTCATTTTTAGAATATTCCAACATATCATCAATGAAAACAATAACAAAATTGTCCAAATAAGAACGCAACACACTATTCATCAAGCGCATAAAAATAGCTAGAGCATTAGTCAAACCAAATGGGTCTACAAAAAACTCATAATGTTCGTACCTGGTCCAGAAATTTGTCTTTTTAATGCCATATTCTTGAATGCATACTTTACGATATCCTAATCTCATATCAATATTCGAGAACACTGCTGCTCCATTCAATTGATCGAATAAACCATCAATCCTCACCAATAGATGCCTATTATTGATGGTCACATTTTTCAACTCTTTGTAATCAATGCATAAGCTAAAAGTACCATCCTTCTTCTTCAAAAACAATATCGGTGCTCCCCAAGGCGATACACTTGGCCTAATGTATCCCTTTTCTAGCATTTCCTTCAACAACAGATTCAACTCTACCTACTCTGGTTTTCTCATCCTTTAAAGTGCCTTATATGTCGGCGCTTCCCCAGGTACCAAATCAATAAAAAATTCTACTTCCCTATGAGGTGGAAATTCATAAACATCTATGGTAAATACATCTTAAAACTACTGTATAACTAGGTACCTTCTTAACACATCCACATCCTCAACTTTCTTACCTTTGTCACTAGAAATGTGAACTACCAAAAACACACACTCATTCCTATGACTACGCTTGGCCTGCATAGATGTTACCATTCTAACTGATGTTGCCTTCTTCTTACCCTGCAAGACTCTTTGTTCTCCACTGTCATCGAAACACTCAATAACTTTTTCATAACAATCCACTTTGGTCATGTGAAGATATAGCCATTCCTTACCAAAAATCATACTATATGATCCCAAAGGAAATATATTTAGATGTGCTGAAGTAGGCATACCATTCAAGTCAAATGCACAAGCTCTTACCCAATGATGAACTATCTTCTTGGTACTTGTAGCAAACTACACTAACCAATATTTTGCATGCACTTATTTATTGAAACCACACTTACCCACCAGGTTAGGATTAACATAACTATAATTAGATCCAGGGCAATGAAAATAGAAACAACTTGATAAAAAATCTTACCATTCGTATCGATGATAGATGCATGGTGATCTACCTGCATGTTATCCAACACTGCATAGATCCTAGAAATACTTTGTCCAACATCTCCCACTGTTTTTGTGTCCTAAGCATTGTAGATATGCGGTCTACCACCCTGATGTTTTGGACAATAGCTCTTGTGATGATCTTTTCCAAAATTCCAACATTGTATAGGCTTCCATCTTGCACCCTTGTTCTGATCCTCAAACTAAAATCCCTGCCCTTTGTTAGATGAATTGAACTTCTTCTGTGGTGTTGCATTCCCTTTGTTACCTGCGTCTTAAGGCCTTTCCCATTTCTTATCACGTTTCCCTTTATTCTTATAATTATCTTTCCAGTCATGCTTAGTCTCAGATCTGCGCTTTGATTTCACGAACAATGCTTTAGCTTTCAGATGGCCTCCTCCATTCATATAGGCTCATCAAAATCAATCCTATCTTTGAATGCTATCGAAAACCCACTGTTCAATATCTGAATCTTGGCCTTCTCCTCCTTAGGTAAGGCACATATCTCAATAACTCCAAGAACCTTCTGGTGTAATCCTCAGCATTCATAGGTACCATCCTTAGCTCATAAAACTCTTTTTCCATGTCGTCATAGTATCTCTATGATAGATACTTCTTCTTCAATAGTATCTTGAATTCATTCCATGTAAACTCCACTTCATGAATATCAGTAGCGTTCTTTATATCTTCCCCCTAGATATTGGCTTTACCTTTAAGACTGAATGTAGTTATTTTGGCTTTCATGTTCTCCGAGTAATCATCTATCCTAAAAAACTTATTCATTACAAGCAACCATGCTTCTGCATCCTATGATTTCTTAATCTCTCCATCAAATGTAGGTGGCTTTTATTTATTAAACTTGTCTGGAAAATATCCCCTGTCACTCCTCATGTATGGTTGATAATGATGACAATCATAGTGCATGTCAAAACCAGAACTAGAATAGTACATGTGTTTATCACCTCTCCTATTCGGAGTGTCCAAGAACCTACCATCTCTGATCGTGTCCTTTTTACCCTACATGTGACCACCATGATACCTATTGCCATATGCCCCATTAGTGCCATCCTCCTGACCATAGTTGATCCAGAGTGGTCCCTGTTGCTACAATTCTAACAAAATTTGAAGGATTACTGCATTAACCTTTGCTTGTTTCTCTTGTTCCTATATGATTCTATCATTATTTTCTTTGCAACTCCTTATTTCTTCCTTCAAAATCCTCAATGTGTCTGCTAATTCAAAAGATTCCAAACACATGGTGTCACTACATTGCTCATCTGATTCATTGGGAGAATCATTGTAGTCTACCATCTTTCTAGTCATTTTGATTTCTTCCTACAAGGCATCTTATGTCTGCTAAACCAAATCATAAACAAACCAACGTGCCTTAGAATTATTCAGCGAGGATATCTCTTGCAATATCAACCAAAAAGTGTAATACATGTACACACATAATCATAATAACACGTAAATATATAGATAAAACAAAAAATAATCATCATTCCATCTATATTCTAGCCATCAATGCACAACCATATCATTTAGAAACCATGACCTCATGCCTGACAAAAATGACCATACCAATATACACTTGATAACACGTAAGCACTTGACATGCATAAACAATGCATAACCAATCATACATGGATGACGACACATTCCACAACAACCCCATCAACCTTCGCATGGCAACATCATTGCAACCATTATCAACAGCATGCATAAGCAAAAATCACATAAACCACAAGCATAAGGAACACATATGCAACCAACATAAATGCCTGACCAACACATCGTCCATCCAGTTTGAGCGGTGAACCATGCTCTAATACCACTTTGTAACACCCTCCTCCCACATCAACCCAAGTAACCGACCAACCAGGGTAAACATGTGACGAAAAGCTACTATGATATTATTCAACTCCCTATGTGCTAGTCAAGGAAGTGGAATCGATGGAACACAACAACACATACCTTCTACACTTGCAACGGAACCCCAAGGAGCTAACCAAACCTTCCAGATGACTAGCTCCTGAGACAAAATAACTTTTTGTTGAATTAATCCCTAAATCACTCCCTTACCAAGCCCTCCAAGTGACTGAGAGCCCCAATCACTCCCATGACCTTGCATTAGTGTGACCAAAGCCTTTTTCTTCCAGTGTTATGCCAGAGGTTGTAGGATTTAAGCCTAAATTTTAGGGTTAGGACCCAATTCACTTCCTAGAACTCCATGGCACTTCCAGGAATGAAATATAGCAGTGGAATAATGATACGAATGCAATTAATTGTGTTCTCACCAAACTAGGACTAATTGGCTTGTTCAACATTCAATTTGATGTAACTATTTCAAACCACTTGGGGTTGGAAGTTAGCCCTTCGAACCAAGGAGGGCTCTCTCAAGAAAAAGGTAAGCTATTCAAGAAACCAAATTATAATGAAGATGTCTAACTCATATATGTTTTTATATGATTTTTATAGGTGGAATATGAGTGAGGGCTACCATTGGACATGGATTCAGCATGGAAATTCAATTACAAATGAGTATTATTCATGGAAACTGAGGCACATGAGCATTTAGAATAACTCTGACAGCTAACATAATACATAAAGGAAGTTGGAGAATAAAATTTTATGAATACAAAGTAATCATGTATAATCAAGTTGAATCAATATTCAAAATATAAATGGACACAAACACATAAAATCTCAATATGAATCTCGGGTCTGAACAAACACTTTTGTATCTGTTTATTAACTGAGTGAACGAAAATTACATAGTAGCCTATTCATTTACATCCATCCACCCCCTCTAATTATAAAAACCTATCATTTATAGATTAAGTTCTCTTTTACATAGGTCTGCCACCTGGGCTAGACTCTTGAACCTGATCTAGAGATCTAATCCAAAAAGGATTCCATTACATTGAGAAAAATAGAGATATTCTATTTGAGGGCGTTTGTCATAAAAAAGGGCTCTATAACTATTAACTACATCAACAAAAAATTTAATATCCCATGCTAATGATGGCTACCGAACCAAACAACCATGTTTAGGTGGAAAATTTTGATATTGGATTCCAGGTCTTGATGATGAGATGTCCATTGGTGAGGTGGAAAAAGTGATGTGTTGTCAACCATGTCAATCATGTGAAGTGTATTGTTTATTTTTATTCATAAATATATGTCCCAATGACATTTCATAATCCCTTTTGAAGACTCATCTCCTTCCTAGAATGCATTGAATGACTCAAAAATACCAAAAATTTATAACGCTGGAAAAACAGGGCATTTAGGTAGTTTCGTAGCGTAATTTTCGTAGCATCTTTGTAACACCACCTTCCGCAAATTTTTTGACTCTTCTGCTTGTGGGAGGATCTTCATTGGGTTTGATAAGGTAAATACATACCTCCATTTACCCATGATATGATATTTTTTAAGGATTTTTTCCTTAAATAATTCTTCATCGAGCTCGTAGCGAAAGCTCAGCCTCAAGCCTGGAGTTTGCTACAAAATTGCCTACAGTTTCACAAAATTTTGAAATTTTTTCTTCCTAACCCCAAAAACATCTTTGAAGCCCTGTATATGCCTTGTTATGATATCTTAAGACAAAAATTAGTAAAAAAGGTGTGACTTACCATCCTTTACGGAGTAGTAGGCTCATCCTCCATCACAATCATCTTTAGAACTTTTTCTTCAACTCTGCTTGCCGCCATCTTCATTTGTATTTCCAATTCTCTGGCCTGAATTTGAAAATTCCTTCTTTCTTATTGCAACCACCTGTTCCTTCTGAAGAGATGTTTCATCATTTTATGCAAAGGCAATGTCCTCTTTAACATATTCCTTGACCCCTCTGCAAGCTCATTATAAAAATATATCTGTTTGCTCATTTCTTTTTTAAATTTTTTCATCTTCTCCCTCTCTTGTTTGAAGTCTTCTAAATCTAGCTTAGTTTCCAAAATATCTTCTCTATATTCCTTAAACTTGTCTTTTAAGAGCTCCAGTTTAGATTTTTCTTGAACTTTTTCCTTTCCCTTTGTTCATTTGATCACCTCTACCTCTCTTTGAGATAATTCAATTATTTCTTCCCTTGCTATATGTTTCTCCTTTGCTGGTTCCTTATGTATCTTCTTAGATTTTTCTCCCTTTTATAATTTTGACCTTGTGAGTGGCTTCCTAGGTTTAAAAATAAAACCTGTGTCTTCTTTGGAAAAGTCTAATTTCTTAGCTTTGAGACTATTTTTCTTGGTTTTTTCTCCCTTAACTTCCACAAGCTTCACAACATGATATTTTTCAATGTCAATTTCCTGCAAGATATCTTCTAGCTTTCCTTTTCCTTCTGTCTGACTTCTAGTGATCCTTCTGACAGTTCTTATGTTAGTTTTGAATTTACTACTGGTAGAGGTTTGTTTAGGCACCACTGTCTCCTTCAATTGCTCAATTTCTACCTCCATAGGCTCCACCACGGGTTGCACCTCTGTCTGCACTTCCACCTCATGCTCAATCTTTGTTTTAGCCCTAGAGTCTTTATCTTTCTTAGGAGTATTTTTCTTTGATCTAGGTGTCTTTCTAGGAGTGAGGACACCAACCTCATACTCACTCAAGAATAGAAAAGTGGACCAATCCCTATTTAGCTTTTTTAACTCCTCCATAACTAGAAATTTTATCAAACCATGGTAGAAAATGGAAGTGACACTACTTTCAGGTTTAGCTTGAACCTTATTAGCCATTTTGCCTAAACTTATAAATAGAAAAAATGGTAAATCCTGTGGTTGTTTACCTGTGAAGTGAAATAAAAATCTGAAGTGGTATTGACAGATCATGTGAAATCTACCTTCAAAAGTGAAGTATTTCTGAATCACCATCAGTATTTTAAAATATTTTTCCTTGAGGTAAGTCCTGGAGATTCCTGAGCTCATGTCTATGCCTTTGTAATCCTCCTTCAAAAACTCATCACAATTTTGTGACTTGAACCTTATTGTTTTAAACCACTCCTCTCCAGACCTTGGGATCTCATTTTCCTGTGCAATTGTGTTAGGAGACATAGAAAAATTAATGATTCCCACCTTCAAACTTGTACCAATGAAATTTATAGCAAATTATTTAAACACGTGTGCATGATACCCTTGCAGTTTCTGGAAGAAATGCATGCAACCTACATTGGAAAAATTTCGCGATAATTTGGGGTCTTCTAGAATTAGCCTCATATTCATGGGCTCATATCTAACCATAGTGCCACCCTTGTTTGGATTTTTATGTGAGGCCATACTTTCAAACACAATGTTGATCAGCTCCTTCTTTGACACCTGCAGAATTATTTTGAGATAGCAATAAACTCCCTTGACACAGGTAGCACTTAGCCTAAGATAGCTACAGGACATAATTGAAGACTCTAGACTGTTGGAAAAAACATTCAGACAGCTTACAAGGGTGAAGGTGAGGTGTTGCTTTTCGAATTAAGAATCAAACTAAATTAGGAAAGAGGAAATGAGTGGAAAAAAATGAAATGATGTGAGGAGTAATGATAACCATGCATGCATATGACATATGATGACAAATAACAGAATGGGACCATGATGACCAAGTGTGCACTGACCAATGAATCCATGAAAAAACACAGCCTTTCCCACCATTAGCAGAAAAAATGAATTTCGTACCATTTCCAGTACTCAGGAGGGAAAATTCGCTATGGAACTGTCAGGCACTTCCATAGTGAAATCAGGCTATTTTACACTTACTACGCTTCGGAATTCATAAAAAATTCCAAGTGTCATAAAATGACCCTATATTACCCATGCAATCAGATTTTTTGAAATTAACTTGACATGACCTTTATTGCATGACTAATGACTATTAAAACCTCTTAAACTATGTACAATGTTTTTCAAAATTAATGAACTTCATGACCTTATTTTCATCCAAATGACCCAACCTAACTTACCTAAGACCAACCTAGATAAACCTAGTTTTTATCATATATAACAGTGGCTCCACTGGGGATGTTGCACCCTTGTAGTGCAGTAAAGAACCAAAAACTCTAGTGCCATATGCATTGGGTTGATCCCAACCTCTTGTCATATTCTTTAGCCTACATTCATCCCTTGACATGATCTTGAAGCAAAACACTGTACAAACCAAAACTTACAACTAGAATATAAAAACTAAATGATGAAAGAGACGATTTCCCAACAAGCTTATTTATATACCAATAACCCTACTCTAATAGCTGAAAAACAAACTTTCAATTCAAGCAATATGAAATTTCCAGTATAGTCAATCAAAGAACTAATCCAATACCTGGGCTTCTTGATTGTTCTTGAAAAATATCATAAGTGAATCATCTATTGGCAACTTGGAATGAAAATTGAATCCCTGCTCCATAAGAAACAAAAAAAAAAATCTTGAAGGATGGCTTCAACAAACTTACCATTGTATCTTGGAAACTATGAAAAATCACCTTTTTTTGATGAGTAAAACCATGAGATCTTAATTCATTCATAATTGATGACTTCTTTTGTCCTATTTCTTCAATTCCACAAACATCATAAAATAAAAAGGAAAAAATAAATTTGTCTTCCCTTTCGTGTAAATCAACAAAACCATCCATGCATCCTTGAATATCTTCAAACATGACATCCACATTGTGTGTATCAATACTACTATTTTTCTTATCAAACAAATCAGATATAATCTTTGGTAGTTTTTCTTGAGGACTATCATCTTGATTCTGAACACTAACAACTCCTATACAAACAACTTTACGCATATCATCCATGTCATTTTTATGATCCCCGAATAGAATAGGTAAAACCTGCATATTCATCTCTTCATGTAGCCTGGGTTTACCTAAAAGTGAAATTTCATCACATGATACCTCATTGTTCAGAATTTCCATGCATTTATTTTCAACAACCTAGTCTTGAGGAGTTTATTCTTGACATAAAATCTCAGAAAAGGAATGGGTTGAAAAACAATTTGAATGATTTGGCTCATACCTTTGACTGCATATAGATTGAAAAGGTTTCAAATCCTCATAAATTTCATGTAATATGACTTGACTGTCAAATTATTGATATATTTCATCCTCAACTAAAGAAGAGACATCTTCTTGTTTAAAACATTCTTGATTATCATGACAACTGACCTGAGAAGATAATTCATAAAGTGCCTCTGACATATCATCATCTAAGCACTCTCCATTATCACCAAGAGTTTTAAGATATGGAATAAACACCTCACAAAAATGACAACAGTATTGTAATAGTGATAAATAATAATGAGATTTCTCATAATGTTCGAAGAATGTTCTATGGAAATATTTAAGAGAGAACAAGCTTCTCGGCTACAACCCTTCATACCATGTTCTAGCTTCATCCACTAGAGTGGCCATAAACATTTTCATGATACAATCCTTTGGAAACTCAACTCGAAACTTATGTACCTGCATATGGAATATAACCAAGTGAAGAGCAACATTATCTTTCTTTTCATATTTAAATATAGGAGTATAAGTTAACAAATCAACTCTAGGCATAGGATTTGGAAAACCAAGGATGTGAGACCAATTCATTGGGGCATACATGGCATTCTTTCTTGCAATAGAACTCATCTTGGGACTTCTTCAAGCTACTGATCCTCAAGCATTCGAGTCACCATGAAGCTTTGATCTTCTATATATTTTGAGATTGGAGTCGCCAGGTTAATATCACAGCCTTCAAAATAAAACTTTGATTTCATGTTACCCTCAAGAATCAACATGAAGAGACACAAATAAAATCTGGGAAATGTATATTTTTAGCTCCCGACAGATGCACCAAAATTTTATCACCAAACTAGGACTAATTAGGTTGTTCAATGGTCAATTTGATGTAACTATTTCAAACCACTTGGGGTTGGAAGTTAGCCCTTCCAACCAGAGAGGGCTCTCTCAAGAAAAAGGTAAGATATTCAAGAAACAAGCTTATAATGAAGATGGATAACTCTTATATGTTTTTAGATTATTTTTGGCAGTGGAAGATGAGTGAGGGATACCAATTGTCATGGAGTCATCATGTAAATTCAATTACCAATGAGTATTATTCATGGAAACTGAGGCACGTGATCTCTTACAATAACTCTGATAGCTATCATTATACATAAAGGAAGTTTGAGCATAAGATTTTATGAATTCCAAGTAATAATGTATAAGAAAGCTGAATCAATATTCAAAATATAAATGGACACAAACACATAAAAGCTCAATATGAATCTCAGGTCTGAAAAAACACTTCTGCAACTGTGTATTAACTGAATGAAATAAAATTTCAAAGTAGCCTAGTCATTTACATCCATCCACCCCCTCTAATTCTATAAACCTCTCATTTATAGAGTGAGATCTCTTTTACATAGATCTTCCACCTAGGCTATATTCTCGAACCTGATCTGGAGATCTAATCCAAAAAGGATTCCATTACATTGAGAAAAAATAGAGATATTATGTTTGAGGGAGTTTGTAGTAAAAAAGGACTCTATAACTATTAACTACATTAAAAATAATAATAATAATAATAAAATTAATAGCCATTGCTAATGATGGCTACTGAACTGAAAAATCATATTTAGGTGGAAAAATGTCATATTGGATTTCAGGTCTTGATATACCGAATTTGATGATGATTTGTCTCGTGGTGAGGTGGAAAACGTGTTGCACTGTCAGCCATGTCAATCATGTGAAGTGTATTGTTGAGTTGTCTTCATAAATAGATGTCCCAATGAAATTTCATAATCCCTTTTGATGACTCATATCCTTCATGAAATGCATCAAATGCCTCAAAAATACCAAATATTCAGAACGTTGGAAAAACATATCATTTAGGCAGTTTCGTAGCATCTTTGTAACACCACCTTCTACAACTTTTTTGAATCTTCTGCTTATGGGAGGATCTTCATTAGGTTTGATAAGGTAAATAAATGCCTCCATTTACCCCTGATATAATATTTTTACATATTTTTTCCTTAAATAATTCTACAGCGAGTTTGTAGCCAAAACTCAGCCTCTAGCCTCGAGCTCACTACGAAATTGCCTAGTTTCAAAAAAAATTGCAATTTTCTCTTCCTAACACCAAAAAATTCTTTGAAACCCTGTATATGCATTTTTATGATATCGTAAGAAAAAAAATAGTCAAAAAGGTGTGACTTACCATCCTTCATGGAGAATCAAGCTCATCCTCCATCACAATCATCTTTAGACCTTTTTTCTTCAACTCTACTTGCACCATCTGCATTTGTATTTCCAATTCTCTAACCTAGTTTTGCAACTTCCCTATTTCTAATTGTAACCACATGTTCCTCCTGAAGAGATGTTTCATAATTTTGTGCAGAGGTAGTGTCCTTTATAACATCTTCCTTGGCCCCTCTGCAACCTCATTATAAAAATCTATATGTTTGCTCATTTATCTTTTAATTTTTTTCATATTCTGCCTCTCTTGCTTGAAGTCTGCTAACTCCATCTTAGTTTCCAAAATCTCCTCTCTATCTTCCTTAAGATCCTCTTTTAATAGCTCCAGTTCATATTTTTCTTGAACTTTTTCCTTTCCCTTTCTTCCCTTGATCACCTTTGCCTCTGTTAGAGATAATTCAATTATTTCTTCCCTTGCTAGTTGTTTGTCCTTTTCTGGTTCCTTATGTAGCTTCTCATATTTTTATTCCTTTCATAATTGTGACCTCATGAGTGGCTTCCTAGTTTTAAAAATAAAACCTGAGTCTTCTTTGGAAAAGTCTAATTTCTTAGCTTTAAGACTCTTTTTCTTATTTTTTTCTCCTTTAACTTCTATAGGCTTCACAACAGGAGATTTCACAATGTCAATTTCCTACAAGATATGTTATGTCTTGCCTTTCCCTTCTATCTGACTTCTAGTGATCCTTTTGTGGGTTCTTATGTTATTTTTTACTTTAATTCTGGTAGAAGTTTGTTTATTCGTCACTATCTTCTGCAATTTCTCAATTTCTACCTCCATAGGCTCACCATGGGTTGCACCTCTGTCTTCACTTCCACCTCATGATCAACCTTTGTTTCAACCCTAGAGACTTTATCTTTCTTTGGAGTATTTTCCTTTGATATAGGTGTCTTTCTGGGAGTGAGGACATCAAACTCATACCCACTCAAGAACAGAAAAGTGGACCAATCCCTGTTTAGATTTTTTAACTCCTTCATAACTAGAAACTTTATCAAACCATGATGGAAAATGGAAGTTTCACTACTTTCAGGTTTAGCGTGAACCTTATCAGCCGTTTTTCCTAAACTCCTAAACATAAAAAATGGTAAATCCAGTGGTTGTTTACCTATGAAGTGAAACATCAATATAAAGTGGTATTGATATATCATGTGAAATCTACCTTCACAAGTGAAGTATTTCTGAATCACCATCAACAGTTTTGAATAATTGTCCTTGAGGAAAGTCTTGGAGATGCCTGAGCTCTTATATATCCCTATGTTCTCCTCCTTCAAAAACTCATCGTAGTTTTGCAACTTGAACCTTATTGTTTTAAACCACTCCTCTCCAGACCTTGGGATCTCGGTTGCCTCTGCAATTTTGTCAAAAGACACAACAAAATTGAGGATGCCACCTTTGAACATGTACCAATGAAATTATAGCAAAGTCTTTAGACACCTGTGCATGATACCCTTGCAATTTCTGGCAGAAACGCATGGAAAAAGCTTGTGAGAATCTAGGGTCTTTTGTAATTAGCCTCATAAGCATGGGCTATTATCTGACCACAATGCCACCCTTTTTTGGATTTTTATGTGAGGCCATACTTTCAAACATAGCATTGATCGGCTCCTTCTTTGACACTTGTAGAATTCTTTTGAGATAGCAAGAAACTCCCTTGACACGGGTAGCACTTAGCCTAAGAAAGCTACAGGACAGAATTCAATACTCTAGACTGCTGGCAAAAGCATTCAAATAGCTTACAAGGATGAAGGTGAGGTGTTTCTTTTCGAATTAGAAATCAGAATAAATTAGGAAAGAGGAAATGAGTGGGAAAAAAATGAAATGATGTGAGTAATGGTAGCCACGCATGCATATGAAATATCATGAAAAATAACAGAATGAGACCATGATGACCAACTGTGCACTGACCAATTAAATCATGACAAAACACAGCCTTTCCCACCATTAGCAGAAGAAATAGATTTCATATCATTTCCAGTACTTGGGAGGGAAAATTCACTATGGAACTGTTAGGAACTTCCGTAGCGAAATCAGATTGTTTTACACTGAATACGCTGTGGAATTCAGAAAATAAAAATTCCTAGTATCACACAATGACCCTATATTACCCATGTAATCATATTTTTCGAATTTACCTTTACATGACCTTTATTTCATGACTAATGAATATTAAAACCTCTTAAAATATGTACAATTTTTTGAAAATTCATTAACTTCATGACCTTATTTTAATCCAAATGAAGCAACCTAACTTACCTAAGACCAACCTAGACAAACCTAGTTGTTATCATAGATAACAACTTGAACACGGACTTCACTAGACCCCTACTATCCATGACAGATATTTCGTCAAACATGTCACAAATATGTAATCTACAGGTTTAAACAACAAATCTGAGCATAGGGGTCTCACGCTTATCGGAGAATCATTAAGAAGAATTGATGCATCATCAAAATAAATGCATTACCAACTATTAATTCATACATTCATTGTAAATTCATTATTTAACCAAAACATGATGAGATCCATACTTTATCATTGTCATAAATATCAATCATAACCATCTTATAACCAACAGAAATATCAAGGATGTAACATCCATATAAAACACATATAAACAAGTATATTTACCCATCAAATACCAAGGAGAAAGATCTCTTATTTGATGATTTCATAGGTCGAGCAGGTATCGTACTTCCACAAACCATCCAACCATAGACTAGGCTGAACCAGATCTTTCTTTCATCCAATCACCCCCATGACATATTCCAAGTATGAATGTGGTATATCATAAAACACATAAGTCAAAACCAAACTAGGGCTTCCATATTCTAACCACCTCAACCCTCAACCAGCGATTCCACCTCACAGTTGAACATCACTAACCATCATCAAAGTGGTCTCTATCGAATTTTTCTAGGGCTCCAAAGTGTTTGTTACAACTAGGGCTTCCAGGACTAGTAACTCAACCCATAAGTGGCGTTGAGCTTACAGAGCATTTGTCCAACCAGAACTTCTAGGACTAGTAACTTAACCCACCAAGGGGTTCAAGAGCATTTGTCCAACCAAGGCTTCCAGGACTAGTAACTCAACCCAAACTGTTACAGAGCTTACATGTCTTTTTTCCAACCAAGGATTCCAGGAACTAATAACTCAACCCACAACCAAAGGCACATGAAAACCAACTAGAAAACAAAAGGAAATGAACCCACAACACCATGGCTATCTAGGAAATGGAAAGGCTAGGAAAAACCACAATCAATCCAGGAAATTCTCCATGTCAAATACATATCATAAGCAAATAACCACATGCACATGCCATGCATGCCAAAACTAGAGAGGAAAACATACATGATGAAACTCGGTACCTTCAAGCAAAACCTGTTGTAGTTGTTGATCATGATGTCCTCTTGCACTTTCCTGCTCTTCCTTTCCTTCTTTTTCCAAAATTACAAGTATACCACACTCCTCCAATATTTCTCTAAGAAAACTCTAAGTCTCCAAGAGTATGAGAGAGAGAGAATAGAATGAGTGCTACAAAAATAAACTGACCAAAATCCATGAGTTGATCCTTAGAAGACTTTTTATTAATGAGGCCTCTATTTTCTTCATTTTCCATTATTTTTCCTTAATTTTCCTCCTCACATGCAACCTGCGACCTTTCACCTCCCTTTTCTCCTATTATCCATTATTTTCATAAATAATTTCCAATAAATGCCACTTTTCCTTTCCAAATCCTATTCCATTTCCTTTTCTAATTTCCTTATCCATAATAAACCATATGAACACCCACACTAGGATGTTTTTTCCAACTTTCAGCTTGGAATATGTGTCCCATGACCATGGTTATTATTTTCCCTTTATTCAATTTTATTACATGGAATTTTCACCAAGGTTGTTACATTCTAAATCTCTATATTTCTTAACAACTTTTAAAGCTTTTGTTTCATCTTTAAATTCATTCTAAATTTTTTCTATAGCATTGATTACAAGCTCAATGAATAAATTTTTTGGAACCCCACCATAAGTAAGAAATGTGATCAAACATATTGAAAGGGATGTTGTGCTCAACTTATAGTTGGTTCCACATATTTCCAAGGAGATGATACGTGGATAATGAACATAATTTTCATCTCTTTCAACTTTGATCACTGAATCTTGAAAATGGATCATTTTACATGGAAATATTATGTTAACAAGAAATTTTCCATTGAATACATAGCCATTATAGAAAAGACAATATTGAATGAGCAAGGGGCAAGCCTTTGAAATCGGATTGCTTAAATGTTTCCCCTAAAATACATTTTTTGGGCATTGTGAAGTCAAACCTTCATATATAAATCCAGTTCCATTAGTATGTATTATAAGCTCTCCATTCAAGTCAGAAACCTCTTTTTTATTCTCATTTAAACATGGCATATCCACCACTTGGATAAAATTTACACTTGAGATATCACCTCCAAAGCGAATGTTTTTTGAAACAATAAATGTAAATTGAGCTATGCACTTCTTCAAACTAGCAACAATATGTACATGCATAAATAGGAATTGTTCTTGATGTATAGATTTGTTAAAAAAAATGTATATACCTTTTTCATCTACTTTTGCAAATGATTCGGTGCAAACAAAGTAATCGTTGAATGATGATGACACGGGATTTTTCCTTTCTTCCTTTCCACCATCCTTGATTAAGTGTTATAGGAAGAAGGTTGGTCTATATCTTAATGCAAGTGTGATAGGTGGTGTAGTTGGGTTTGAGAGATAAGTCGCAAGGGCATCTCTGAACTGAGGTAGCTTAGGATAATGGTGCAAGTAATGGCCATAGCCCCGCCAAGGTAACTCATCGATTATTTCTTTCCCATTTATATAGATCTTACTTATGCTAGATAACAAGACTTATTTCTATGCTCGATCTAAAGAAATTGTATTGACTCTATTTCTTCAAATGAAGGTACCTACAATTGTCCAAAGTTGAGATCCAGTATGATGATGGAATGGGTATAAGTTGTGAAAATTTATTTTCCTATGGATGTAGAAAGGTGAAGGTGTCAAAAGGGGTGAGAGGTATGAGAGGCTCTTTATAACACTATCTAAGGTTAGTGAAACCAAGAATGGTTTTTTTTTTGTAAACAATAAATCATTGTAAATAAATGTTATAAATCTCACAAATGCAATATATTTTTACGTTAGTTATCATATATTAATATAACTAACCCAAGCATACAGTGACAAAAATGTGGTTTTATCTCACCTCAATTAGTTTCATCAATTCTAAATGCTTCTCCCAACTTGACTCCCTTGTCTTCTTGTTAAATTGATATTTACACGAGATCAGAAGATTGAAATTCACTCAAAAGTTCCATTTCATTTCAGGTATTGTAAAATCTATAATTAGTAGGTACTGGATTGTACATAATGAATTTCTTCCTAGAACAAGCAAGTTCACAAGGCTTCCAATGTATTAGATACAAAATTATTTATTGTGTGATATAAAATTGTAAATGATTTTAATGCTTGTAGTGGTTATGTTTAAGGTATTAACTAGATATAAATTAAACATGTAAGCAATGGGAAACAACACAATATTAAAACTACATCTATCCTTCATCTTGCTACTCGTGATATCAACCTTGTTCCATCTTCTTACTAGATAGTAACAAATAAAAAATAATAATAAACCTTTGAATTACCATTTCTCATACGTTCTTCCATCTATGGTAGTATTTTCTTGCTAATATGAAGAACTTTATAAGTTGGAATTACCAAGTTGTACAGAAACTCCCTTTAAAATATAGAAGAAATTTCAAGTCAACTCAAAGATATACCACTCATATGACTACAAATATAGTAAGTAGTGCAGTGCATTATGCAGTAGAAAAAAGGCATCAACTTAAAAGTAACTTACCTTGAATGATAAATTTAATATTACCATTTTGAGCTATTTTCTTCCAATATTTTTTCCACTTCAACAGCTGAGTTGATACTAGTTGTCTTACACATATTCATGAGACCAATGAGGCAAAATTAGATTAAATTTGACCAAATATTAAATTTAATTGCATGAATAAATTATAATTAAAAGGACTTGAGTGCATGAATACATGAATGCACTCCTCTCAGTTTTGAGAATAAATTATTGGAGTAGTTTAATCTTGGATCAAATCTCCCTCCACTCGACGAAGTAGCGGCAAAGTCAACAATGACTTTGTTGTTGCTCTGTTGGATCGAGGGTTTTTTTCTCCATGGTTATCCAAATTCAAATGTATTCTCTACTAAACAGGGCCAACCACATGAAGGTGGAATCTCTCATGGCCCCTCTCACCTCTCCCCCCCCCCCCCCTCCCCTGCTCACATTACTCTCAATTTCCGAGTACCCAATCTATATATATCTATCAAACATTCATTCATTCATATATATATATATATATATATATATATATATATATATATATCAAACATTCATTCATTCATTCATTTGCATATCCACACAATATTTCATCTCAATAAATTTTCTTATAGCATTTATGTTTACTTAATATGAAACAAGGTCATGTACATAAAGAAACATATAGAAATTATTCATTAACATATAACATTCATTCATTAATTTATTAATCATAGACACAAAATACTTCATCTCAATAAATTTTATCATCAAAAATATATTTTCATAATATGGTACATGATGTTTCTAATGATATAACTAGTACAATCATTTCTTTTTCTTTTTCTTTATTTTTTACAACCTAGTCATTTACTCATGACATCGTCGAGGCTGCCACAAGAGGGGTGGATCATCAATTGTAACAATAAATAAATTTTAAATTGTTATTTTTTGTTATTAGTATCACAAATATTTCATTAATAAAATGAGCATTATAGTTTTCTTTACCTCGTCCACTAGTCGACATTGTTGGAATGGATGCCCTGTGCTGCTCTTCTCGTACAGGATCCTCATGTATGATATTCTATGCCATTGAAAGTTGGCTCATGATGTCTATATGTTGTGGTGTGGTCTCTACCAAAAAAATCCTATATAAGAAATAAATGTTTTTTTTTCCGATTAGATAATGTAAAATTTAAAAACCAAACATTCGTAATTGAACTTATGAAATTTAAAAAAAAAAAAAAAAAACACTTTAATATATGGTTATTACCTGATATCTCTGAAGACGTTGGTTTAACATGTTGATCCTATCTTTAATTTTAGGATTTTTGCTTCTAATTTAAATCAAACGAAAAAGTTTTTCGTTCATTCTAACCATAATCTTATTGATTATTATGATTGGGTTGGGAGAAATGAACAACTCATCATTGTCAAACCAATCAGTATCATTATTTTCATGTTCCACATACTACATATTTCAACAAAAGAAAAGTTTTTTTGATTGAAAACAATTAATCAATCTCACATTAGTTTATTTAATTATTTAAACAAATATTGTCCTACCTTATTTTCAAACCTTACCAATATTTTTAAAATACATCTTCAATGAAAGAAACATTTTATTTTCCTTTCATAAACATTCCTGGAAGTAGTGAAATAAAGAAAACATTTTCTTTTCCTTTCATAAACATTCTTGGAAGTAGTGAAATAAATAGATTGCAATAACCTATCTTGAATATAGTATAAATAGCAAGGCAAGAAGTAAATAAGAGATAGAGATGAAGCATTATTGATTATTATCAAACAAATTCTACCAAACAATGATTGATAAACCTCACTTTATATAACATTGGCCCTCCTAAAGGAGGCACCACTCCACAATGATTTTCCTCTTCTTCAAGGCTTCTACTTTTAATCTAGCCTCTTCTAGAGAAATATTTAGCTGAGTTATTTCTTCAACTAGGTTGTTTTCTTTATATATATTGATTTCCATTTCTTGATTTTTGTTTATGATCTTGAGTCTATCAATTTATTCTAGAGCATCCATATATAATATCATCATCACTATCATATTCATTCTCACATTGTTCTTCAAAGGCCATAAATAATTGGTATTCTTGATTAGAATATCATTCATCATCCTCATTATTAGAAAAGAACTCATTGTCTTCATGTGTATAAAAAAAAAATTATTACTAGTAAAACCCTTTTTGAAATTCTTCTTTGAAACATTCTTTCCCTTTTCTCTATTTTCTTTATAAGGACACTTAGTAGCATAGCGACCTACTATTCCACAAGAAAAACATTTTAAAGTATTTTTACCTTTGAATTTACCAATTCCTACTTGAATTTTCCTCATGAAAATTTCTTCTTCCTCATCTAAATTGTAGCTTGTATCTTTAGGTTCTACCTTTTATTTCCCATTGTAAGTGGCTTTGAAGATTGCTTCTCTAACCTTTGACGTATTTCATTTTCTCATCTCATAAATTTTTAAGATACCATGAAGTTTTTCTAGAGTGAGAATTTTTAAATCCTACATTTCTTCAATGGCAGATACATTGGCATCAAACTTTTGGGTTAGAGATCTCAAAATATTTTCAATAATAACATAATCCTATATTTTGTCACCAAGACCTCTCATTGTGTTAACAATCTCATATACTCTAAGGAAGAAAATTTTAATGATTTAATCATCATGAATTCTCAGATATTCATATTAAATTATATATTATTGAATTTTAGCATTTTTTACCTTAGTGTTTCCTTCAATACTTTGGACAATTTTATCCCATATTTCTTTTTTTGTGTTCAGCTGCATAACTTTTATGAAATCAGATTCTTCCAAACCTCCCAAAGTAGAATTGATTTCCTTTTCATTATTATCGTACTACTTCTTTCCTTCTTCATCTATGGGAATGGAGGTTGGATATTGATATATTGCTTCAAAAACTCCCTATACATCAGCTCCTAGTGACTGTAAATATGATCTCATTCTGACCTTCCAAAACATAAAGTTAGTTCCATTAAACAAAGGTGGAATTATAGAAAATACTCCTTCCATATTGATATTCTTTTTATATCTCCCTCTAAGGGATCAAACTTCTATTGAGGGACATGATTAAATTCTAATTGTTAGAAATATTGAGAGGGGGGTGAATCAATATTTCATTCCCAATTAATTGTTACTTAACTTATTCTTTCAATTAATTTATTTATCATATCAGAGTGATATATGTAGCTTAGTCAATCAAACATGAGAATCAATAAGAATAAAAACATGTAAACATCAAGGAACATCAACACATCAATCACATATGGACACTGAAATTTTAGGTGAAAACCCAATGTGGGAGAAAACCATTGTTATTGTCGTCTATATCCTCCTTTCTTTTAAAGGAAACATTCTTCATTACATTATGGTCTAGTAATGGAACCAATTATTTCCAGTACACAGGATCCTACTTGTAGGAGGCTACAACCTCCACTTATTCTCCAGCACCGATTGGAAGGGAGCTATAACTCCCTACTCAATTGTACGAACCCCTACCCCTTCACTGAAGGCTAATACCATCGCACCTCATGGACCGTGTTTCATACTAGATCCACCTATCAATAACCATGAATATCATGCAGGAAACCTTTCATCAATTTTCAAATTGGACCCACACCTGTAATCAACTCAAACCAAGATACCAAACTAAACCATTGTAAACCAATGTTGAATACCATTGTGCTAAAATTAATACCAAATATTAATTGAAGAAAACCAGTCTTTGCAATCAAACCAAATGAATATACTAAAACTACCAACACTAAGCCAGTTAATTACCAAGCCACTAAATACCAACTGAGTTTTTGAATCACAACTAAATATATTGTAACCAAATCAATCCAAGCACTAAATCACCAAATGTTGAGAATAAATTTCAATGTGCCAAGAATTTCAAGACCAATCACATGCAATATCAGGTCATGCTCGTAAATCTAGAAGAGGAGAACAAACAATAGCAAATATAATGATCTTTGTTCAACAATGTGTTCTGAAAAGCATGTATCATTTATTTTTCTTTTTCTTTATTTTTTACAGCCTAGTCATTTACTCAGGACATCATCGAGGCTGCCACAAAAGGGGTGGATCATCAATTGTAACAAGAAATAAATTTTAAATTGTTATTTTTTGTTATTAGTATCACAAGTATTTCATTAATAAAATGAGCATTATAGTTTTCTTTACCTCGTCCACTAGTCAACATTGTTGGAATGGATGCCTTGTGCTACTCTTCTGGTACTGGATCCTCATGTATGATATTCTATGCCATTGAAAGTTGGCTCATGATTTCTGTATGTTGTGGTGTGATCTCTACCAAAAAAAATCCTATATAAGAAATAGATGTTTTTCTTTTCGATTAGATAATGCAAAATTTAAAAACCAAACATTTGTAATTGAACTTGTGAAATTAAAAAAAAAGAAAAACACACACTTTAATATATGGTTATTACCTGATATCTCTGAAGATGTTGGTTGAACATGTTGATCCTATCTTTAATTTTAGGATTTTTATTTCTAATGTAAATCAAACGAAAAATCTTTTCGTTCATTCTAACCACAATCTTATTGATTATTATGATTGGGTTTGGAGAAATGAACAACTCATCATCATCAAACCAATCAGTATCATTATTGTCATGTTCCCCATACTACATATTTCAACAAAAGAAGAAAAAAAAATTATTATAAAAACAATTAATCAATCTCACATTAGTTTATTTAATTAGTTAAACAAATATTGTCCTACCTTATTTTCAAACCTTACCAATATTTGTAAAATACATCTTCAATGAAAGAAACATTTTATTTCCTTTCGTAAACATTCCTGGAAGTAGTGAAATAAATAAATAAAATTCTTTTCCTTTCATAAACATTCTTGGAAGTAGTGAAATAAATAGATTGCAATAACCTTTCTTGACTATAGTATAAATAGCAAGGCAAGAAGTAAAGAAGAGATAGAGATGAAGCATTATTGATTATTATCAAACAAATTCTACCAAACAATGGTCGATAAACCTCACTTTATAGAACATTGGCCTTCCTAAATGAGGCACCACTCCACAACACTTTTCCTCTTCTTCAAGGCTTCTTCTTTTAATCTAGCCTCTTCTAGAGAAATATTTAGCTGAGTTATTTCTTCAACTAGGTTGTTTTCTTTATATATATTGATTTCCATTTCTTGATTTTTGTTTATGACCCTGAGTCTATCAATTTAATCTAGAGCATCCATATATAATATCATCATCACTACCATATTCATTTTCACATTTTTCTTCAAAGGCAATAAATAATTGGTATTCTTGATTAGAATACCATTCATCATCCTCATTATTGGAAGAGAACTCATTGTCTTCATGTGTATAAAAAAAATTCTTACTAGTAAAACCCTTTTTAAAATTCTTATTTGAAACATTCTTTCCTTTTTCTGTATTTTCTTTATAAGGACACTTAGTAGCATAGCGACCTACTATTCCACAACAAAAACATTTTAAAGTATTTTTACCTTTGAATTTACCAATTCCTACTTGAATCTTCCTCATGAAATTTGCTTCTTCCTCATCTGAAATGCATCTTGTATATTTAGGTTCTACCTTTTATTTCCCATTGTAAGTGGCTTTGAATATTGCTTCTCTAACTTCTGATGTATTTGATTTTCTCATCTCATAAGTTGTTAAGATCCCATGAAGTTTTTCTAGAGTGATACTTTTTAAATCCTACATTTCTTCAATGGCAGATACATTGGCATCAAACTTTTGGGTTAGAGATCTCAAATTATTTTCAATAATAGCATAATCCTATATTTTGTCACCAAGACCTCTCATTGTGTTAACAATATTATATACTCTAAGGAAGAAAATTTCAATGATTTCATCATCATGAATTATCAGAGATTCATATTAAATTATATATTATTAAAGTTTAGCATTTTTTACCTTAGTGTTTCCTTCAATATTTTGGACAATTTTATCCCATAGTTCCTTTTCTGTGTTCAGCTGCATAACTTTTACGAACTCAGATTCTTTCAAACCTCCCAAAGTAGCATTAATTTCCTTTGCATTATTCTCTTACTACTTCTTTCCTGCTTCATCTGTGGGAATGGAGGTTAGATATTGATATCCTGCTTCAATAACTCCCCATACATAAGCTCCTAGTGACTGTAAATATGATCTCATTCTGACCTTCCAAAACATAAAGTTAGCTCCATTAAACAAAGGTGGAATTATAGAAAATACTCCTTCCATATTGATATTATTGTTATATCTCCCTCTAAGGGATCAAACTTCTATTGAGGGACATGATCTGATTCTAGTTGTTAGAAATATTGAGAGGGGGGTGAATCAATATTTCATTCCCATTTAATCCTTACTTAACTTATTCTTTCAATTAATTTATTTATCATATCAGAGTGATATATGTAGCTTATTCAATCAAACATGAGAATCAATAAGAATAAGAACATGTAAACATCAAGGAACATCAACACATCAATCACATATGGACACCAAAATTTTAGGTGAAAATTCACTGTGGGAGAAAACCATTGTTGTTGTCATCTATATCCTCCTTTATTTTAAAGGAAACATTCTTCATTACATTATGGTCTAGTAATGGAACCAATTATTTCCAGTACACAGGCTCCTACTTGTAGGAGGCTACAACCTCCACTTGTTCTCTAGCACTGATTGGAAGGGAGCTAAAACTCCCTGCTCAATTGTACTAACCCCTACCCCTTCACTGAAGGCTAATACCATCGCACCTCATGGACCATGTTTCATACTAGATACACCTATCAATTAACCATGAATATCATGCAGGAAACCTTTCATCAATTTTTAAATTGGACCCACACCTGTATTCAAATCAAACCAAGATACCAAACTAAACCATTATAAACCAATGTTGAATATCATTGTGCTAAAATTAATATTAAATATTAATTGAAGCAAACCAGTCTTTGCAATCAAACCAAATGAATATACTAAAACTACCAACACCAAGCCAGTTAATTACCAGGCCACTAAATACCAACTGAGTTGTTGAATCACAACTAAATATATTGTAACCAGATCAATCCAAGCACTAAATCACCAAATGATGAGAATAAATTTCAATGTGTCAAGAATTTCAAGACCAGTCGCATGCAATATCAGGTCATGCTCATAAATCTAGAAGAGGAGAACGAACAATAGCAAATATAATGATATTTGTTCAACGATGTGTTTTGAAAAGCATGTATCAACAATCATCATCAACCCATACTACTAATACCTAATAAAGATAATACTACTATGATTATCAAGAATATATCATTGCATACTAAGGAGTGACCATGCCATGAGTTTCCATGTTACCGTAACATATCATCCTTCCATTTCCCCTGTAGAAAAAACATAGTTATTGGCTCCTTAATTATTTACATATATGAGCATCGATCCACACTTATTTCTCACTGGTGTGCGTCTACTCAAGAATACAGAAAATCATCAAATTTTTCACACACCCTAACTCATGATAAATCTTCCTTTTATAGCTATCTAATATCATCAATACCAAGGGTAAAACCCATTGATTTTTTCTTACCACAGGCATGAATACCATTGTAAAATATGACCAGAATCAATGTGACCCAACACACAAATTTTAATGAGAAAAATCCCCTCAATGCCCATATTTCTTTAACAGAATGGTGGTTCCTTAAAACTTGGGATATAAATTTTAGTGGTATAATTCCAAATTAATGAAAATCCCCATAATATAGGTGTAAAATCAAAAACAAATTCCCTTATATTAGACTCGGCCCTTTTTTTTCTTCATCTATCGCGACAGTGGCTTTTCCCATAAGTCTCAAAGGCTTTCTCTAATATATATATATATATATATATATATATATATATATATATATATATATATATATATATATATTTATTTTTATTTATATGAGACAGCCTTTGAGACTTACGGGAAAAGCCACTATATACTTATTTACACATAATCCCAATTATTGTAGCCCAGCACATTCTGAGAATTATTTTAATACAGCCTATGAGTTGTGAACTCTTTGAGCAAGACCCACCTTTTCCATGTGATCCTATTCGTATAAGTTCAGTGTTACAGAAAGAAATAGTCACAAGGTCATTGGGTAGAATCCTTTGGGAAGGACCCACGTTTGCCACGTGTTATGTCCAGTTTCACTTGAATCCAATCTTTTCCTTTAATACATAAGTCCACTTCTATACTCCTTATATCTCTAGGCATAACCCTTCAGGCGGGGCTCGCTCAGGTCCGCCAGTGTGATGGGAAATGGATTTATTAAAGGTTGTCAGGGTAGAAATTTTAGGTGGGACCTACCTTGAGTCCTTCGTTGAATTCTTCTGGCCCACTCATTGTAGCCAATCATGATTGAAAACAGGTGTTTACAAAGTTGTCAAGGTAGAACCTCCAGAAAAAAGGCCTACCTTAGGTTCTCTACTAAATGTCTTTGGCCCTATGTCAAACAAGTCCTGCATGCTCTCCTTTCTAATAATTCTTCTCCTCTAAGTATTCTCGCAACCCTCCTGAACTCGATTTAAATATATATATTTCAACCTTGTGAACAAAGTTTCTCCATATACAAGAGGACTATTTGTATATATTTCTTAAATGTAAGGGATTTAAAAAGAGCTATTTATTTGAAAATAAGCTCTCATTACTTAGATAAAAACAAATTTTCTTCACCTCTTTTCATTTTCCAAATTGTAGAATACTTGTAAAAATAGGTCTTGGTTACCATCAACGACAACACAAAACCATAATTCCAACACCTAGAAAGGTCAATCAAATAAAATAAGGGTCAACAGAGAAAGGTATATGCAACATATTTTTACCAATATTAATGATCCTAATGAGCCCATATAAATGTCTCTCTTGTGAAAATATTTAATTCATTTTTTGGTCATTTTTCTATTGGTGTTTCCCCTTTCTTATATTTACAATAGCAATCTCAGCTTACATCATGTACTAAGGTGATCACACCAAAAAAAAATATAATTGATGCTAAAAATGTTAACAATAATGATGATGAAGTGTGGTCCTTGTATTTTGACGAACCTAAGTGAAAGGAAGGTGTTGTTTTCGGTTGCTTGCTACTTCACCCAAAGGGAAATAAAATGTTTATTGCTTATACATTAGAATTCAATTATACTAATAACATTATAGAGTATGAATCTCCCATCTAAGGGCTTGGAAAATCCATTGATCTAAATGTTAAAATTTTGAATGTATTTGGCGATAATGATATTATAGTTAAGCAAGTAAGAGATTCTCTTCACTGTATTTCTTCTCATTTAAAAGGCTACTAGACTGAGATATGGAACTTGCTTTCTGATTTTTTAGCTTTTAATATTGTTAAAATTTGGCAACCCATGGATGAATTTCTCCTAGAAAAATCCATATCTTTCAATTATGTTTGAACCACCTATAATAAAATTTCATTTTTGATAATTCTAATATGACTTTCCAAAAATAGTAAATCTCATCTCAATTTGGAAGCGACTTTCCAAAAATAGAAATTCATGTCTAAATGATCAAGGATAATCTTGTCATATGCAATCCACTCTAAAATCAAATCAATCATGATTATACAAGTAAATAATTAATATTTTTATCCTTACTAGTATTATTATTATTATTATTATTATTATTATTATACTATTATTTATAAAATAATCTAAAGTCTTTCACCTTTAATGGATTAATAAAAACGAATTCTCTCATGGAATAAGTAAATTAAATTGAGAATATTTTACTTGGAAAATCACACCTCTCTCTTGGAATAAAATAGTAACTCCACACTTACGAGAATGTAATTCTCCCTCTCTAATTAAATGTATGGAAAAAATGTAACTTATCCTCATTAAATGAACTTGTAACTCCCTCATTCAATTCAATTTGTAACCCTCATCAAATATACTCTCATGCCTAAATGTAATTCTCTCTCTGCCCCCAATTCAAATTGTAACTCCTCAATAGAAGTGTACCCCTCTCTTTATTCTTGGTATGAGTTACACTACTCCTCAAGTAAATCCTACATCGTGGAATTCAATTATCCTATTATTGGCTCAAGGAATGAATTCATTTCGTAACTTCCAAATTTTATCATCTATTTAAGTAAGAGAAAGTGAGAGTTAAGAGTAGCATGTTCAATGTGAAGAAGGAGAGCTAAAGTTGAGTGTGTGCGAGAGAAGTGTGAGAGAAAGTGAAGAAAAAGAGAAAGGGAAGAGTTGGAGCAAGTGTGAAAGATAATATCTAATCAAGAGAAGGAAGAGATCTTCAAGAAAAGAGCAAGAAAACTTCAGCTGCAAGTTGAACAAACAATGGTGACTTTATTCTCTCTCTCTCTCCCTCTTTGTAATATGTTGAATAATTTAAGAAATATATAGAAGAAGAATCATTTGAATTTTCCCCTTATGGTTTTTCCCTTGTTCATTGGACCTAACTCTCAGTGTTTCATATTTATGTTTGGTTTTATTCATATGATCCTTAAGTTTATGTTATATCTACAATTATTTATCTGAAATTTTTTGAAGAAGAAATCAAGAACAAACTGTCAACAGTTGGCGAATTTGTACCTGACAAAGAAATGGCTTTGATTGCGCTTAGAGGCCTTTGTCCTGTTTGAGAGAATTTTATCACCACCATCAGAAATATCAACACTATTCCCACATTTGATGAGCTCCTCGGCAAGTATATCCAAGAGGATGCCATAATGATCTCTAGAAGGAGAATTTATCATCATGAAGAAGGAGAACATACTGCATTTTCAGCCTATGAAAAGGGAAAGAAAGGTAATAAAAATAAATATGTTTTCAAATAAAATAAACAGAATCTAGACGTGTCAAAAGTTATATGCTTTAACTATCAAAAACATGGTCACTTTTATCGTGACTATAAAGAAAGAAGAAGAGCACCCGGATTTGAAAAAAAAAAAAAAAAAAATATATATATATATATATATATATATATATGATTATATAAAATACTCTTTTGAAAATAAAATAAAAGGGCATCCTAAGAAAATAAGAAATCCAATATATAGAAACAATGCAGCAGAAACTCAATTAGAATATTTTCTTGTTTCTGCTCTTTCTAGTTTTTCTTCTACATATTCATTTGATAGCTAGTTAGTTTATAGTAGTGCTTCCAAACACTTTAATAGTTACAAAGAATCACTCTCTAATCTATTTGAGAGGGATACTAATTTAAATTTTATCCTTGGAGATAATTCTACTCACCAAGTTAAAGGTTATGGTTTAGTTTCATTTTAGTTAAATGATGGAAAATCTATTTTTCCGCAAGAATTTTTGTATGTACATGATTTAAAAAAGAATATTGTATCCATATCGACTCTAGAAGATAAAGGAATGAAATTTGCTTTTATTAAGGAAAAATTTATAACTTGTACTTTGAACTCAAGAATGAGAGAATATTTCACTCTTGAATCAAGATTTGAATGGATTTACAAAGTCAATGGTAAACCCATTCATGCATTGGTCTAGGATATTGATCTTCAATGTGAGCTATGACACAGAAGATTCACTCACCTACACTACAAATCCTTACTTCATGTAAGGAATATATTTTATGGAATGTCTGATATAAGAATGGATCATGAAGGAGTTTACGCAAGATTTACAAGTGGAAAGCATATAAAGGGACCATTCCCTTCAAGAAGAATAAAGCCTAGTCAGGTACTTCAGCTCATACATTCTGATTTATGTGAACCTATGCCTGTTACTTCTCTTGGTGGCTACTTGTATTTCATGGTTTTTGTTGATGATTTTTATCGCAAGATGTGGATATTATTTTTGAAAAGGAAAGGGGAAATATTTTACATGTTAAGATATTTCAAGGCTTTGATTGAAAATAAAATGGGAAATTTGATCAAAGATTTTCGATCTGATAATGGGGGAGAGTTCACCTCTAATAAGTTTAATGATCTTTGCAAAGACGTTGGAATAAAGAAATAAACCATTGTAGTGTATAATCCACAAAAAAATGGTGTGGCTAAGAAGAATAATAGAACCATTATGGAAGTAGCCAGAGCCATGTTGCATAATCAAAAGATATTGAAATTTCTATGGGGAGAAGCTGCAAATATTATTGTTTAGGTGAAAAAAATAACTCCTCATCAGGCCTTAGACAATAAGACTCCTAAAGAAGTCTTCACTGGCAAAAGGCATGAGGTGAGTCATTTTAGAATATTTGGTTGCCATGTGTACTTCCATGTGCCGAAAGAGAAAGGGAACAAACTGGAAGCTTCAGGTAAGAAAGGTATGTTTGTTGGTTACTGTGATAATTTTAAATATTATATAATTTATGTACCTATCCAAATAACTATAGAGTTTAGCAGATACATAACATTTGATGAAGATGCAACTCTTAGAAAAGCAAGAGACTCTCCTCTTACTGCCATTGCTGAAAGACATGTTGTTAATGAAAAAGAGCCTGCATCTGAGTCTGAACCAGAACCTGAGAGTGAGCTTGTGGATAATCTAATGAGTTCCATGGATCCTATAGATCCTCCACCACATTATCCTCTTACTAGAAATACACCAATATGGTTGTGATATACCTTGCAAGATGTTGAACAACATGCTGCCCCAAGAGGAACGTTTAGATAAAGTAAGAAGCCAAGTCAGTTTCAAGGTTATGTTGTTACCATGAGAAGAATCATCTAGGAAGAACCATTCACCTTTGAAGATGTTGCAAAAGAAAAAGTTTGGAAATATTCTGTGACTGAAGAATACAATTCCATCATCCAAACTCATGTCTGGAAAGGAGTTCCTAGACCTCAAGCTAAATTTGTTGTCACTTCCAAATGGTTGTTTAACATTAAACATAGTGAAAATGGTAGTATTGAAAAATATTATGATAGATTTGTAGCTATAGTATTCTATCAAAAAGAGGGAATAGATTAAAATGATATTTTTGCACCTATATCTAAATATATTAATATTCAATCTGTTGTTTCCTTAGTTGCTAGCCAGGGATGGACTCTTCACCAAATGGGTGTGAAAAAAATTTCTTGCATGGCTTCCTCAAGGAAGAGGTATTTTTGGAACAACCACAAGGCTTTGAAGAGTATGACAGGGAAACTCATGTATGAAAACTGAAGACAAAATTATATGAGTTGAAGCAAGCTCCAAGAGCTTGGTATGCTCGCATTGATGGCTACCTGATAAATATTTGTTTCACAATAAGCAATGCATACCAAAACCTATACTTCAAGACAATCCAAGGTATACCTTTGATTTTGGTATTGTATTTTGATGTTTTATTCTTGAGTGTAGGAGAACCTCTTATCCTCCAATGTAGGGAGTTATCTTTTGAATTTGAAATGAAATACCTTGGTTTGATGTATTATTTTCTAGGTATAGAGGTTTGGAAAAGACCTGGTGACATTTCTCTTTCTCAAGGAAAATATGTTGTTAATATTCTCGACATATTTGTTATGGTAGAATGTAAGTGCATGCATACTCCTATGGAATTTAACTTTAATAAATTATGTGGAAAAGTTGGAAGACCTGGTCTGTAAAGTCCCATAGATTATAGACAACTCATTGGTGATTTGATGTTTTTGGTAAACACTAGGCCTGACATATGCTTTATTGAAAACACTTTAATTAAATATATGATTGATACCTTTTGATTCCAACTGGATTTCTGCAAAACATGTAGTCAAATACTTGCATGGAACTATCAATCTAGGATTGAAATGCACTGCTAAAAATGCAATACTTCCTAGATATATTGATGTTGATTGGGTTGGTAACTTTGTTGATAGAAAGAGAACTTATGGGTGCTTCTTTATCTTGGGATATGCCATGATCTCTTGGATGTGAATAAAGAAGTAGTTTTTTGCACTAAGTACAACTGAAGTTGATTACATTTCTCTAGCATGGCTAGTTGTGAGGCAGTTTGACGGAGGAATATTTTTGGGGAACTATTTGAGGAAGTTACAAACACAATAGTTCTATATTGTGACAATAAGTGTGGGATTCGTATTGCATAAACTCTTGTGTTTCATGACAAGTCCAAGCATATTGAGATCAAGTATCACTACATCTGGGATATGGTATAGAGAGGTGTAGTGAGGCTCCATCACATCTCCATTGATGATTATATAGCTGACATTCTTACCAATCTTTTACTGAAAGGAAATTTCTCGGTTTTTAGAGAGAAGTTTGGACTTATGGACGTCACCCTTTCGGGAAGTGGTCATAACTGATTGAGAACACGGATTTGCCTTTCTCCCCTGTAAAAGCTCACATGATTAGTTAATGATTTTGGAAAGCTAATTATTATGAGGGACCTCTTGTGTAGTGTGTGACATAATATTAGGCTTCAGTATGCATCTGACCCATAATCTGGGATATGCAAAGAGCCACCTATATAGCCAATAGGTGTAGTGAGACTTGTTTGTGTAAATTTTCTAGGATGTAGGTGCTCCACCACTTGACACTTGGTTGTGTTTTATTCCTGTCTGTGTGACTTGTTTGAGCCTTGTCTATGTGATGTATGTGTTCTATCAACTAATTTTTGAGATGAAAATTGGTTGAGTGTAATCCTTGTCTATGTGACATGTGATGGTTCTCTCCTTTCCAAATTTGTGTCAAGTGGATGATTCTTCTTTAGATTGTGACTTCATTGTTACAGATGTTATAGAGTAGAGTTGAACTAATATGAATGAAAGAGATAAGAGGAAGCAAGGATATTTGGTACAAAAATAAATTCCTCCCTAGTTGAGAGAGTTTTAAAATTTGGTAGCTCAGGGATGAATTTATTCTAGAAGAAATCATATCTTTTAGTTATGTTTGAACTAACTGTAATAAAATTTCATTTCTAACTATTCTAATATGAATTTCCAAAAATAGTATGTCACATCTCAATTTGGAAGTGACTTTCAAAAAATAGAAATTCATGTCTAAATGATAAAGGATAATCTTGTCATATGGAATCCACTTTAAAATTAAACCAACCATTATTTTACAAGTCAAGGATTAATATTTTTATCCTTACTAGTATTATTATTATTATGATACTATTAATTATAAAATACTCTAAAGTCTTTCACCTTTAATGGATTAATAAAAACTAACTCTCTCATGGAATAAGTAAATTAAATTGAGAATCTCTTACTTGGAAAATCGAACCTCTCTCTTGGAATAAAATAGTAACTCCACACTTAAGAGAATGTAACTCTCCCTCTCTAATTCAATGTATGGAAAAAATGTAACTTCTCCTCATTAAATTCACTTGTAACTCGCTCATTCAATTTGATTTGTAACTCTCACCAAATATTCTCTCATATCTAAATGTAACTCTCACTCCCCCTAATTCGAATTGTAACTCCTCAAGACAAGTGTACCTCTCTCAATATTATTGGGATGAGTTACACTTCTCCTCAAGTAATTCCTCCCTCATTTAGTTAAATTCTCCTATTATTGGCTCAAGCATTGAATTCATTTCGTAACTCCTCTCCTTTCTCGTCTACTTAAGAAATATCAAGTGAGATTTGATAATAGCATGTTCATTGTGAAGAAGGAGAGCTAGAGCTGAGTTAGTGCAAAAGAAGTGTGAGAGAAAGTGAAGAGTAAGAATAAGGAAAGAGTTCGAGAAAGTGTTAAGGACAATACATAATTAAGAGAAGGAGTATATCTTCAATCAATGAGCAAGAGAACTTCAAATACAAGTTGATCAAACATTGGTGACTGTATTCATTCGCATTCTCTCTCTCTTTGTACTCTGTTGAAAAATTGATGATATCTAATAGAAGAAGAATCATTTGGGTTTTCCCCTTGTGTATTTTTCCTTGGTTATTGGACCTAACTCTCAGTGTCTCATATTTTTTCTTAGGTTTCTTCATATGATCCTTAAGTTTATGTTCTATTTACAATTTCTAATCTGAAAAGTTGTGAAGAATAAATTTTCATTCTAAGTAGTTGTAACAGCATAGTACATTCAGTTTTCTGCAGAGTACATTCATTTTTCAGTAAAGTACATTCAAATTTCTGCAAATTACATTCAATTTTTTCCAAAGTACATTCAACTTTTTGTAACGTACATTCAGTTTTCTGCAAAGTACATTCAATTTTTCGCAACTACATTCAGTTTTATTCATATAACTTTCAATTTTTTGTAAAAAAATTTTAATTTTTTTGCATAGAACTTTCAAATTTTAACAAATAATACTTTCATTCCTATATCTATCAATCAAGAAGCAGATTTACTAGTGAATGTTGAATCTAGGTTGATTCTTGTTTAAGTTTTTAAACCTAAATTTTTTTCTGTTGAGTTGATTTTTATACCATCCATTCCTGATAACATGACTAATTGGTGTGTCTTTGATGATGTCGAGTATATCATTGAATTTCTTCATATTGAATATATCTTCCAAGATGTGATAGTTGACGAAATCCCTCATGACTAAAACCGTCATTAATTTTTAGAAACTCATAAACAACAGTGATTTGAAGAAGCGTTTGATCTGATAAACTCTATTCCTAAATCTATTGTTAAACTAGGAAAAAAAAATATGATTTGCATGATAAATTCAAAGGGGTTGTTAATTTCAAAACTAACAGTTCATCCATACTTTATGAAATTATTAATTTGGGATCCCTAGACAATCCTCAAAACATTGATTTAGGGATTAATTGTATCCCAAAAGAAAAATCAGATTTCATTTGTTTCTTCAAAGAATGCAAGGATGTTTTTCTTGGACATATGATGATATGAAAACTTTTAATCCCAATTTCATGCAACATTCCATTCAAATGAAACCTCAAACCAAATTGTTTCCACAGAAATTGAGAATATTCATCCTAGTTTAGAACCTATTGTAGAATGCAAGTTAAACAAACTTCTAGCAACTAAATTAATTTTCCTTGTATGTCATACTCAGTGGGTTGCCAATTTTGTGCCTATGACGAAAAATATCAAAGATATTTGGTTTGTGTTTATTTATGTAATCTAAATAAACCCTCTTATAAGGATAAGTATCTTGTCTCACCCATGGATAAAATATTACAGCATGTTTTGGCTATGAAATTTTGTCTCTATTATATTATTTTTTGGGCCATAACTAAGTTATGGTTTCCCCTATTGATCAACTCAAAACCACCTTCAAAACTACATGGGGTACCTTCGCTTATAGTAAGATGCCTTTCGAATTGATTACTGATGGGGCAACTTTCCAAAGGCCAATGGATATTTCCTTTCATGGCTTAATTAACTAATTAGTTGTCATCTATTTGGATGATGTCATTGTGTAATCCAAGAAGAGATATAACCACTTATCTCACTTGAGAAATGTCTTTGAAATATGCTAAAATTTTGGCATTTCCATTAACGCCAAAAATTTTATTTTTGTTGTTACTAAGAGAAAATTACTTAGATTTGTTGTGTCTAAGAATGGAATTATGATATACCCAAATAGAACACAAACCATTGCCAGTTTATCTCATCCTATTTCTCAAAAAGGCATGCAATCCTTTCTTGGAAAAACAATTTTGTTAGAAGATTTATTCTAAGTTTTCCAAAGATAGCGAGACCACTAAAAAAATTGGTCAAAATAAATTTGTATTTAAGTGCAGTTATAAAGAAAAGGAAGTTTTCCAAATGATCAGGAAAGACAAATTTGAAGCTCCTAATTTGATGAGTCTTTATTTTACCAAGGAAGTCATTTTGTACACCTTTTCTTCTGATATTGCATATGTTGTTGTTTTCACCCAGAAGAAAAACCAAAACGATGAAATTCATATTGCCTTCAAGATTTCTTATTTTTAAGGGGAAGAACTTAACTATTCAACAATTCAAAAAAATATTTCGCTATCTTTAAGACAATGAAACATTTCAAACCTTACCTACTGAAGTCTAAAACTAAAATTATTTTCCCTTACGCAATAGTGAGAAACTTGTTGGTTCAAAAGGAGCTTGGTGATAAAAGAGCACAATGGATGATAGTTCTCCGAGAGTATGACATCGAAACCATACATGCACAAATTGTTAGAGGTCAAGGTATTTGTAATCTAGTTTCTGACTTTATTAATTCACCCACTAGATATTCTTGTTTAAACAATTACTTTTTGGTTGGGAATTAAATGTCGTGCATTTTATCTAACTCTAATTTATGTTATGATGACATTAAATTCTTTCAGATGCATGATACAACTCTCCCCACACCTTGATGCAAATCAAGCAAGAGAACTTATATTAAAATCATCTCCTTTCTAGCTGACAAACAATATTCTCTTCTGAAAAAATTATGATGGAGTTTTACTGCATTGTTTATAATATGAATATTCTGGAAAAATATTAAAAAATAAAAATAAATAAATAAAATAAAATAAAATAAAAATTGTATTTTGGGCCTATTGTTGGCCATTTTGGTGGAACCAACACCACACATAAGGTGTTAAGGTTTGTCTATTATTTGCAAACACTATTTATGGATTCCCACACCCACCAGAAAGTGTGAAATCTATTGAAAAGTTGTTGGTAGAGTTAAGAAACATGTTTTCCCTTACAACCCATAAAATCCAGTGTTCCTTTTTAACAATGGGGCTTAGACATAGTTGGTCTTGTGAATCTTGTCTCATCTATCCAACATAAATTTATTATAACAACAAAAAATTACTTTACAAGATGGGTAGAGGAAACTCCTCTTCAAGCGGTAAACACAAACCAGGTAATATCATTACTTGAAACAAACATCATCACTCAATTTGGTGTTCTGGAATTGGTTATTTTTTATAATTCATCATATTTATCTTCTCTTGATTTGGATACTTTTTATCTTGAAAATGGGATGAAAATTAAATATTCAACAAACTACTATGCTCAGGGTAATGGGCTTGTTGAATCTACAAATAATAATTTGATTAAAATATTGAAATGAACTATTTCTGCTCATCAGAACAATTGGCACACTACCTTGTTTAATGCATTATGGACTGACGGGGTTACCCCAAAATTTTCCATTGGAAACTCTCCATTTTTTCTAGTGTAGGGGAGGGAATTCATGCTTCCTCCTAACATGTTTTTTACCTTCACTTCAGTTTTCCAAAAAAATGCAGGAAATTGAATATCCTACCATGCAAAATAGAATCAATTCCCTACTCAATCTAGAACAAGAAAGCCTCCAAATCTAAGAAAACGTTTGATGAACATCAAAAAAATATCAAGTGTTGGTTTGATGATAAATCCTCCTCTGATAGGAACTCTGAAGTAGGATACTTAGTACTTAAATGGGATAAATGACGAAAAGGGAGAGCACGAAAAGTTTTAGAAGTTGTTGCTAGGTCCTTTCATTATTATAGAAAATATTGAGCCTAGTACTTTTTGTTGCAAACTTTGGAGGGGAAATATAAATCCCTTCCATTCAATGGGAAAGTTATAAAAAAAATATTTTCTTGATTCCCCGTGGGGAATTATACTCTATAAATATTTTATTTCATCTTGTTGTATGTTTCATTTTAGTTTGATTTTCTTTTTTTGAGTTGATTTTTGTCTTTTTCATTTTGTTTGATTTTTTGTGATTGAACTTGATTTTTGTTAGCTCTGTTTATTATAATCACTGCACAGAGAATAATTTCTTTATGAAACCTTCTATTACAGGAAATATTTTGAGCAAAAAGATGTCTCTCATATTGAATATTTTAGTAATATGTTACCATATCTACTAGAAATTATTTGTACACCATTGTCATCAATCTTGAAAGTTTTTATTTTAATCTTGAAGCATGAATATTTCGGTAGGACATTTTTTTTACAATAATTATTTTTTTGGGGGAAATATGATTAACTAGTGAGGTGGTGTTCATGGTCAACTTATCATGCCATCCTTCTCTTAAGGACTATTTAATACCTCTTTCCCTATTTTATACAAGTATTTTTGGTGAAATTTTGTGGAAAATTATTTTTATTCATAAGGATTAGCTAAAGGATAGGAGGTCTCATTACGAGCTGGCTTACCATGATCATGAATCCTTACATAAATACAATAACACATATGGTCACAAAGCTAAGGTAGTGCCTTTTAGTTGCATAACTGAAGGATGAGAGGTCTCATCACAAGTTGACCTTCTCATTCTTATAAGCTTTTGTGAATGGAATTTTAAATAGCTAGTCACCAAGCCAAAACAATGGCCTTTAGATAAATCCTTGAATTGAAAAAATGTAAAATTCTAACATACGAGATAGAAGCATCTGAAAAATGGTTAAATGGTATCCTTGTCAAGGCTATAAATTCCTATTGGAAAGAGTGGCCACGCCCATGGTGTTGAAGTTATTTTTTGATACCATCTTGTACCTAGTTAACCATACATTTCCTAATATTTATGACTACTAAATTTTATTGTTCCTCCAAAATTAATTAAACACATTTCCTTCTATCAATTTCTTGATCATGATAATGATTATACAAAAATTTTGTTGACAGCATGCTTAAATCAATGTTATATAAACCAGAGATGAATATCTTTCGATCTATTCAACTTGAGCATCTTATCTTTACTTTCCTTATAATAGCAAAGATAACCGCTTCACTCAATGAGTCTCCATTTGTTGGTTTCCCAACAACTAACCCTACATTTTTTTCTAAATGATATGGGCCCACTTTTGCTTATATTTAACTTTTAAATTGTTTGATTGTATTATTGATATTAAACATTAATTTTTCTTTCTTACTAGTTGTTTGATCAATTAATGGATGTCAGAAGTCTTTGTTTCTTCATGACTATTTTCTTGAACCTTGTTGTGATATTATGAACATATTTTGTGGCAATTGCTCTATGTTTAATTTTCATGATGGTTATCTTTAATCGATAGACCTATTGAAATTCCTAATGTTAATATATATGGTATAGAAGTAGGGTTTTTCCTTATGTTTTCTTGAAAGATTGAAAAAAAAATTGTTTTCATTTTCTTTACGTTACATGGATACCAGTATTTCTTTTTCATAACATTATTATGGATTGATCCCTTGATAAATAACTTATTTAATTCATATGGAACATGGTCTTATCGGATGTCGATTTCATAGTTATGTTTTCTCGACCCTTTCAAAATATGGATTAAAACATATTAAATTTTAACCTATGGATTAATGGACCATATTATTGGAATGTGGATCTATGTTATTTTAATGTTTGATTTTGTTGAAACCTATGTTCCTGAATCATAATAATTCACAATCATGTCATGAACGGGGCATTCAACATGTGATAAGGTTGGTGATTAATGGTTTGATTGGCCTCCATGGTTAGGTGGAAATGATGGTATAAGTGGCTCATTGTGCACCCAAAGTGTGGATTAGGGTTACCATGAATGATCCTAAGTTTTGATTTGTATGGTCACGTTTTAGGACCACCATTAATTTTGCCTTGTATTGTTGGTACTCTACTCCCGTTTTTGTTTCAAACTGCCTCATATCCAAAACCTATCTGACTCAGTATGCCACCATTGTTACACCCATTCAAAACCTTGCTCTGGTTACTTTAAAGAGGTCTCTAGTATGTTGTTTTTTGGCTTTCATCCTACCTAAAACCTATCTATTTTCTCTTTCGTTTCACTATAAAAATATATTCGAATCACTTCCCATCCTCCTCTGAATAATTTGGCCACATTTTCAATAGCCTCGATTGTAGGATTTAAACCGATTTGGGGATAAACAGTAGAGAAATACAACAAATATATATATCTATTCAAACAAGTAGGTTGGTGGGATTTCATACAGTCATTCTGAGGCACAATGTTGAAGTGGTGAAGGCATTCGCTAAGACCTACAATGGCAAGATCGTGTGACTTGGCGATGTGGAAATTCTAGTGAATACGGACTTTATAACTGAGGCTATGTAGCTACCTATAGATGGTACAAAATTTTTCAATAATTGTTTAGTTATAAATATTCCTTGGGGGGGGATTCTTCTTCTCTAAGAAAATGGTTTATAATGTGAAAGGTATGTCCATGAACTCGTTAAAACCTAAATAGCATGACTTGGTTTTTCTTTTTAGACGATATATAACATGTGAGGGATGTTATGGTTTTGTGTTTTATCATCATTTATGGTTGTTCATGGTGTTTTTAGGTTGCAAGTTGAATCTCCCTTACTTTTTGCATAAAATCCTTACAAAAATTTCTAAATTATAGCAAAGGGGATTTAAGAATCTAGATAGGAGTTTATTTCATTATGGCTTAATTCAAATTTTGGTATAAAAGTTTGGTTGACCTGGTTAGGGGATACTTGAGAAATTTTTCTATGTAGAAATAATTTTGTTAAACCTACAAAAAATCATGGGGAAAAATGTATGCCATGGGTTGAATAAATTAGCAAGGGTTTGCAAGAAAAATCCACCGAAACCCTCGATTCTCCCCCTCATCAGTGACCAATTCCTAAAAACCCTATCTTCTAGTATCTTTTGGATACCTTGAATGGGAAAAAGGAAGGCCCAGAAGATTTCGACTTCACCTGAATTACTCATAGTCTGATCAAAAGGATTAAGATTGATTTTGTAGGGAAAATACCTAATCCTACTTTCACAATTGATTTCAAATTTGAAAAAAAAAAAATTTAATTAATTAATTAAAAATAAATAAATAAATAAAAATTAAAAAATAAATAAATAAATAATTTTTTGTATTTCGACCAACATGAGTCTGCAAACGAAATATCCAAATGTGAGAAGCATATAATCACATCATCCCACGTTATAAGTAAATGACTTGATCGAAAAAAATTCTCGAGCCAAGAGAAACAAAAATAAAAATAAATCAACCCCAACTATCCATATATAAATTCCTGAGGGACCTCCACATAAACAAAAAAAATCTAGAAGTTGATCCTATCAACGATTATGAGGATAATTTTGTCTTCAAGAAATCTAACGACAAGGTTTCATTTGGATCAAATAATAGTTTTTAAAATCACAAAGACTCTCACAAACTCCTGCAAATATGGTTCAACAAAGAGAAGTATTTGGTTGATGTCCCTTACCTAAAAAATAAAATTATTCAATTATAGGAAGAAAATAGATAGTTAAAGCTACAAAATAAATATCTAAGAGAAAAACATGATAAATAAATTATTGAACTTGGGGAAAAGTTTGAGGTTGTCGATAAACAATTTTTTATTAAAACTTCTGGTATTAATGTGATAATTATCTCTGATTTGCATAGTTTTACCGCATCAAAATGACTAATGTTCAGGTCAATGTGTTTTTTTTTCTACTTTGATTAATTTGAAAGGAACAAAATATTGTTTGTTAGTTTGTTAATTTCAAATACAGTGGTTATAGAATCATGGATTTAAACAACATTACTCGCTCAATTTTGACTCAGAGAGTTGGTGTTAACAATTATTATTCATCTTAATTGGTTCTTTTTGTTCGGATTCCAAAATCAAATTATTTTCTTATGATTTTCACTAAAGGATTTGGGCTCTTGGTTTACATATACTATGCTTTTCTGATTAATGAAAAATTTTCCATTAATTAAAATTGTTGTGTGTGTGTGTGTGTGTGTGTTCTTTTATGCAAACATAACTAGTCACAAACTATTTTACTTCATCTATTTTTTGTCTTTCATTTTCTATGAAGGGATTCCTCTATGTGATATCAAATGAATGATTATTTTAACAAGAAGGTAGAAAAATTATGTTATTAACAAAGTAATATTGGCCAAGATATAATACTAATAGATAGTATTTTTGTATTTTATTTTTATGATTTTTAATATAAAATTCTTTAAAGAAAATCATAATGTCTTTTTGTTTGTTTAAAAAACAACAATTATAGCTTTGTCCTTTTTCATTTTTATTTAATTATTGTTGCATTAAAAGTCATTTTTAATCATTCAGAAATATTCTTTTGTATATAATTTAAATTTTTATTTAAATCTTTTTAACATTACACGCCAGTTAGTGTTTCTCTTCTGGTGATCCTATTAGTTGTATATTTGTACACTACTATTAAACCCTAACCATTTTATATATTCAATTAGGATACCTAGGAGAAATTTAATGATTTATCTCTCAAAAGAGAAGGGAATATCTAGCTAACTAAACCATAATACCATAAGGAGCACCAAGACCAAATGGATTGGGTTATTAAAGAACCTCAATATGGGTTGTCTTCTCCTATTGACGAGTGGTCATTGATGACCATCAACAAGGAGCTAACATGACAGGAAGATGATTAGTTAGAAAACTATAAGGGTATACTATTGATGAAGAGTCTAAGAGAAAAACCTAATGGAAAATGTAGCAATATAAATGATTGACCCACCTTCAGAAAATTGAACACAAAAAAGGCAAAAAAATGACATGAGATGCATGAGGAAAGAAGCCTCTAGAATTTACACCAGAAGAAATTTTTGTAATAACAGATCGTGGATGCACATGAATCATCTAAAAATGAAAAGATGACCCAAATTAGAGAGGCATAGACCTAATGGATCCAACGATAATCAATAGTCTACAATTAAGCCTTAGTCCAAGAAGGCATGTAGATAGTTTGGAAGTTGACGACTCTATACTAGTGATACCACAATCTCCAATAGAAAATATATTAAGTCCTCATGCAAGACACTTCTTAATTGAGGATCCATATCGATTTAGAAACGTCCTCGGTTTGGCATAGAGGAGATGACCAAGGAAACCTAAAAAATATTCTCCTAACAAACATCTCAGTAGTCAAGCAAACTTGATTAAATAATGAGGAAAATGATGACATACTTCTCCATATTAGAGATCTAATGAACATACGCCCCTTGTAGAAATTAGTAACTACTAAAGAAGACAAATCAAGGTAAGACTAAAACCATCACATCCCAATACAAACCAATTCATCAAATATTTAGATAAAGTGTGTTAAAATGATGGCATCCCACCAACATCTTTGAGTGCCAAAGTCAAAAGTGAAAAGTGTGACCCTATAGTCAAAGATATACAAAAGTTGATTGTCAAAGTACAAATTGACATGGCAATATAGATAGTCAAATCAATACAACAAAATGCTCCAATCAAACTAACTCAAATTCAAGATATTCCAACACAATATCCTCCATAAAATAAAATAAACATGGGATTAATTCAAATATCCCTCCACGAGGGTGACAAAAACCCCAGAATACACCAATTTGTCTACGAAATATTTTAGGATGCCAACGAGTTAAAATGGTTGTTATTGATATCAGATTTTATCCAAATTAAAGAGATTATTAAATAGTCAAATAACATATTTTGATACCTTTCCATTGGTATATGTCACCCCCTCTAATTCCATATGAATGAGGATATATTAATTTTGTATCAAGATGACCAACCAAAGTTTAGGCCCCATTTGGATACCTTGTCTTTGAAGACATTTTTGCTCCAATTACCTATATTAAATGGTAGAATAGTATATATGGTTTAAAATAGTATTCTAAGACCTTTCCAACTATATCTGGCATGCCTTCTAACTCCTCACGGTTGAGGACAAATGAATTTTTTATTATTTATTATACATTTTGTTGGTTGCACCAGTTGTCCCATCTAGTGGACAAGGCATCCCTAACCCAACGTACAAATGCACTATGAATAGGCATGAGAAGGATCATTTCTAACCACTCAACCCAAGAATTTGGTTCTACGTTTATGAAATCAAAGGATTAGGTCTGAAATTCATAACTCATGAACCAAGAAGAAGTAAAATGAAGTTGAGTTGAAGCAACCTTTGGTGCAAGGGTTTTGGCACATCTTTGGAAGGGTTTTTGGCATTTCCCTTGGGAAGGGTTTCTATTTTGTTTGAGGTCTGTTTTTAAGGTTAAACTATCAGTGTCTTTGGAGGCCGAGTAGGTGGAGGTTTAGTGTGGATAAGGTCGAGCTTCAGGTTTATCTTGAGGGCCAAATTATATCCCTATAAAGGTCAAGTTGCAATTATGATTTGAGGGCTGAGTTTTGTCTTTGCAAAGACCTAGTTTCAGGGCACGAGTTCTTATATTTGAAGGAAAATTTTCAGGGTCAAGTTATGTTATTTGAAGATCTAATTCAGGCCTAGTTTGAAGACCAAGTCTTAGTGTCCTGAAGGCCAATTTCAAGCCCGATTTAAAATCAAAGCTCTGGTGTAGAATTGGAGCCTGAGATTTATGTATGTTGGTGCTTACTAAGGATTGGTTCCCTCATCTTCTTGACAATTTGGAGCTTGCAATTTTGTAATTTGGTGTTTACTGAATATTGGTGTCCTCACAAGAGATTGTAATAAATTAAAGATTTTTTTCAAGTATTTCTTATTCAAATGTTGATTTTCACTTTAATCTTTGTGTTCATACATTGTGGATGATTTATTATGTGATGTGAATTTAATTTCAAGATTAACTAAGTGAAATTTTTCAAAATTAATGAAATATTGATTCACCCCCACTTTTAGTATTTCCAACATTAATGATGTCAAGGATGAATCCAAACAAATGGCTCAGTTCACCAAAGCCTTAACTTGGTTTATTAATTTCACGAATAATCAAGTCAAAACCAAGGATATTAATACAAGATTCCATGCCTTATTTAAAGCTCAAGACGCTAAGCATCTTGCATCCCATAAAATTAAAAAAATAGTAAAATCCAGGAGAGAAAATTCGTGAATATGATAAAATATTTAAATATTTGTTTATTCCAATTACATATATGATTGATGAATCTCTCGTAGTTCAATGATATGTTGTTGCAATATCACAATCAATTAGAGGGTAATTAAGAATTATTTAAATTACATCATGTGAAGAATATTTTAAAAAGGCCTAACATATTGAAATAGGTGATGACTGGTCATCAACGACCTCATTGAAAAAAAGAAAAAAAAAATCAAAGAAAAATTTGAGCAATTACAATAATATTTCATGAATATTACTCTACAACACAAGGAATTGTGGTTTACCAACTCCTGAAGTGAGGGACACACTAAATATAACTGCAAATTCATCGATCATATCAAACAGGACGTTTAATGTGTAAATTCAAATATATACTATGAAATTTTATTCTTAATGTCTTAAACATGATGTGCAATGTGTGGTTCTCTATAAATGATAGATGGTTTTCCATATGATGTGGGTATGGCAGCATAGGACAAGTCCATTTGATGATTCCCACCAATAGTAGTTGGCCATTTTCTTGATAGGAGCATACCCCCGACATTAGGAACATCAATAACCACTATGCCCATAAGTACAACTACATTGGGGTTAGTAGCTAAGGTGAATTTAAAATCTTTAATCAAACCATGGATATGAATGGAATTCGATTTAAATCCACATGCACTCTTATAGGGTATAATAATTTGAAATTCCAATTGGTTCATGACTCTTAACGGAATTGATGGGCCTCCAAACTAGACATAAATTAAGGCGCATCTGACCATCCTTCAGCAAATTAAACCTCTCCTTTTGCATTATATGACACATTTTTAGCTTTAATATGTTCATTAGGAAGGTTTAGAGATATTTTCATATTTGTGCTTAATATTATTTATTTTTTAAGAATATTGTGAGAATATTGGGCAAATTATGAAGATTTGGAGGAGGAGATAATTTAAGGACTTTCTCCCTACGACAGGAGGATCAAGATTGGATAATAAATGAAAATAATATCATGAAATTATTGAGAAAGTCTAGAGCTCCAATGATTGAGAAAATCTAGGAATGTGTTCCTTGTCATTTAATGTATATTACTAGTGTTGGGCACCAGATCCAATATGAGTGATTTGGGAGGTGAAAGCTTAATCCTTTCAAGGAGAATTCTTCCTCATCATTTTTTATAAGTACCAATTATAATTTTCCTCTAGGATCATGTATTTATTAGTCCTATTGTGGAGAAAACTTGTTTTTTTGCAGCTCTTCTTTCATTTCTAGCGGGGAAGTACTTGGATTGATTCAAATAATGAAGTTTGGTGTCATTTTTAGCTTCTAAAACTCGGTTTCTTCCATATGAATCTGAGTCTCCTTGGGCTTGGCCACCCTAGGAGCCTCAGAACCCTCTTGCACAATTTATTTATGTCCTTTGACTATCTTTTTCACGTGCATCTCTTGTTTATGGATTTATTGTTCATGCTTCTTTTGTTGTAGGTTATATTGGTTAAATGGTTGAAGTGAGTTGTTTTGAAGGTTTTTTATAGAGTCACAAACATGATTCATCCTTATAACAACTTTTAAATTTCATCTTCATAATTTATCTACTTGGATTGGGTTACTAGTTCATGAATCTAGGATTTCTGAAAGTCCATTGTAGAAAAATAGTAGTAATTTTATGCTATTTTTTAGACAGTGTTAATATGCTTCATTTGAGCTGATTCCAGTTGGTCTAGGTCATAAAAACATTAAAGTTAACAAAAAAATTTACCCCATTTCATTTTCACTTGATTAGGTTAGGTACTTGATAGATTAACTAGCTCACTAGTTCTTGAATTTCAAATTTTTGGACCAGTAATTTTCTGCTATTTTTTTAGCACGTGTTAACAAGAGTATTTTGGAGTTATTCCACTTTGAATGGAGTCATAAGATATCCTACTTAATAAAAAAAAATTATCCCATCCCATTTTCATTTTATTTACTGGGTCATTCGATGACTTATCTTTTCCAGTAGCATTTACATGACTTCTTGTAGAACTCCTATAGCACATGTAAACTTGACCAGAGTTGCTCCCAAAACTTGTTTTTTGTCTCTTAGGCTTGAATAATGACCCCTAGAATATAAATCCATAAACACCACTTAGGACATGCATTCTTAAAAATTATATTAGGCCTATTTATTTGAATTGATTCTCTTATGATTTCAATTACAAATTGTTGATTAATTTCTTTTCAAAGTAAAATTTCCGTTTCTGCAATTAGTTTAAGATTTTATTTCATTAAATTCACTCCATTACATCAAATCAACTGAAGAATGACACACTATATTATACACATATAGTGCCAACACCTCTTAATTTTGTATGAACCCTGGGTTGATAATTAAATTTGGTAGCCTTTGGAGTTGCAGCATTCTTGTTGCAATACTGAGGCTCATCACTTTTTTGTGCTGTTGTCAGGGAGGTGTCAAAGTATGCATTGTTTTCTTCCATATTTTATTCATTTATTTTACTTTCTACAAAACAAATAAATTGCATTAGGCATCTTTCATTTCAAGAACATAAAATTACATTGCATTACCATTCCGATTCAAATTCTTTTTAAGCAAAAAATAATTCTCCAACACCAACCCCCCTACTTGATCATGTGGTGCAGTAAGAGCCACATCACCATCCACTTTTTCAGGTAGAAGAAGAATAGGTTGAAAATAAGGTAAAATAAATGGATGGAGATGACGAAAATGAAGAATATCCTCTTGGATTTCTCATTCAAGATATTGATGTCAGTGTTCATATGAAGAACATACCTCCATATTTCCTTACAACCTTCCATGGTATGAGGTTAAAGGATCTGTAAACCTTTCTATTTGAATTTGAAATCCTTTGTAGATCTTATGGTTACTTACTAAAAACTCAAAATTTGAGATTGTTCCCGACAACATTGAAGGATAAAACTCTTAAATGGTTCATGATTTTAGGGACTAATTCAACAAGGTCATGGAATGATATGCAAAAGATATTTCTAGAAAAATATAAAAATAATGATCTTAAAGAAGAAATTTTTAGAATGAATCAAAAATAAGATGAGAGCATTGAGGATATAATAGAGAGGTTCATTTATAATGTTAAGAGGGAAAAATTACATCATTTAGGATTTGAAACCCTAAAAACCCTCTTACTTAGAACGATTAGGGATGAGTGGATTGATCTCCTTGATCTCATGAGTAGAGGAGATGTATACCAATTATCATTTGAAGAAATTTTTGAAATATGCAAGAACATATCAAGAGGAAGGGAAATAGTAAGTAAATCAACATCAACATTGGTAAGTCAAGTTGAGCTTGGAAATTTGCTTGACAAATTGAAATCAAAAATTCTTAGCAGTCTAAGTGAACAAGTATAAATGTTAAGAATGCAGGATGAGCAAAAAGAAATATTGATATTTGTGGTATCCATGCATAATTGTACCAAGAAGATAATAGAACAAGTCAATCACCAAATCAACTCTATTATGTAGCTCTAAGAGGACCATGGCAGCCTATTCAAAATGTTATAGTTCAGGAACCTAATTCACAATTTCAAGCCTATGCACATCCATCTCAAAGTAATTGGAACACACTCCCTCCTTGGAAACCTTGGCAATCTCAATCCCAAAACCAATCTTGGAAAAATGGTTGGAAAGGACCTTATGGGAAAAATCCGCAATATCCTTAATATTTTCCTCAATATCCTCCATACCCAAACCCATGTTATCCCTACCATCCACCTCCACCAGAACCACAACCCCAACCACATTGTAATATTCTTGCTTAGCAATTCTATTAACCGGAATATTAATTCTGGTCAGTTTTGATAATATCAAAGTTTTGAATTATGAAATGTGGATTTGGGGACCCACAAATAAACTTAGGAAATTATAAGCCTCTAGACATTACGCTGGGGATAAATATTGCAACAGTATTGGTGGATGGGGCCCAATGAGGATAAATTGCGGCCCACATGGAGGTAGCGCAGTCATTGGAGTGTATTGGAGGCTAGAGGCACAAGGTGGCACCCACGAGAAAGTTAGGCAGAATTGGATAAATTGGAAGCATGGGGATCATTCTGGGATTCATTCATTCACTTATCTTTCTGATTGTCATTTTGACATAGCACATATGTGTCAGGTGCTAATTCTGCAATGTTGTTTAGCACACGATATTTACAGGTGAAGATCTCAACCTCTGCCTCGGGGGACTTCGAGTGCCTGCTCAGGAGAGGATTCTTATCATTTTGGAGGAGATTTTCACATCATAGATCATAGGAGGAGCATTTTCACTTCAGGGACTACTTGGAGGATGCAGTGACTACGTAGTGGAGGACGCAACACATGGAAATATGTTGTTCAAGGAGGTGAGAAGAGAGGGAGTTGTAGCTGAGATTTGGTGGGGAGGCTTGGAGCTTCCTAACAAGTATTTTTGTGGCATTTTGGAGAATTCCAGTAGCAAAATTTACAGGAGGATTGCTTTACCTAGCAACGTAGTGAGCCAATCCCAAGAGCTCCAATTTCCAGGGTCAAGCCTTGGGTGAACCCTTTCTAGATTTTTCTAAGTTTATTGAAGAGAAACCAAGATTAATTTGGCAGAATTTTCTGGGCAGATTTGAGGTGTCAAACAGAGATCCTAACTCAGCTAGCAGCTAGAGGAGCCAAGGGAAATTACGACGAAATTCTGGGATCAACATTTGGCCAATTCCTTCATGGGTTTTTGTGGGTTTCATAAGTAGAGTCTAGGGTTAAAGTCCTGAAATTTTCTAAGTAGTGTAGCATGCCCTAATAGCTTTTCTTCAGGAGAAGCAACAACATTTCTAGCAGATTGCAGTGTAGAGCTACAGCCATACAATGTACCATAATTGGGGGATTTTAGCATTGATTCAAAGGGCTTCTCTAGATTGCCTTAAGCAAGCTCAGGTGCCTTCATTCCAACACCTCCATTGTACTCATTTCCAGTAAATTAATAAAATGGATTAGCTCAATTTCATGGCTCAAGTTGTGTTCTAATGGTGTGATTTTTATTTGTTGTTTTTTAAATTATTTTTATTAATTTTATTACTATAATGTAATGTTAAGATTATTTCAATGGTATCAAAGCATAATATTGGCTCAGCCTGTGGGAAACCCTTCATTCTATGAAAATACCAAAAAAAAAATTATAAAACAAAATACAAAACAAAAAAACAAAAAACAAAACCAAAAAAAAAAACCAAAAATAAAACAAACAAACAAAAATAAAAATAAAACAAGCAAACAAAATAACTAACTAACTAAAAAATCATGGGATCCCAATAAAGTTTAAACTCAGACTCTATGGTAGTAACCTTGAATAAGGTGATTAGGGTGCAAAAAATGATGGTTGATGTGGGGAAGAAACTGATTCATGCAACAATTGGGAATCAGGACCATTCTAATTTATACAACAAATCTGATATGCCCATAATGGTGGATAATACATCAAGATGGAATGACATTATTGCAACTGATGTGGAGTTATTGGCAGCAAATTGGCACTCATACCAATCATTGTGACATGCAAAAATCAAGGAAAATGTTGTGGAATTATGCAGGGATGGTGACTTAGATTAAGGAAGAATATGAAAGAGTAGTTGAAGGGGCCATGCTTGGCAAGGAGACAGCTGAGCATACCCTCGTTGATGAGACACCACCCATTGTTGAGGTATCCATTGATGGGGTATCCGAGGTTGTGACCAATTTCTATGATGATAGAAACGCATCACAAGTTGATGAGGTGTCGGGAGACAGCTCCACCATTGTTGAGGAGCTGATAGGTACAGAGGCCTCTAGGTCTATGACAAAATTTTCAGATGACAATCACATGCAGCTGGATAGTGAGCATGTCTTGTGTGTTTGAGTTTCTATGGAGGAGGGTGTGCAGCCATCCTTTGGGCTAGCCCTTGATGAGGTGCTAGGAGATACAAAGGTATTGGATGATGGTCGCACACAATAGTGTCATCAACTTCAGGTCAACCTTCTAGCATTGAAATGGAATGCCACATCATTACGTGAGCCTATCCTACTACATAACGAGAAGCTAGAGGTCACATTGGAGCATTGGAGAAGCCCCCTCCGGGCATACGTAGATGGGGTTAGCAACACTGTTGGGTCACCTTTTCTCATTGGAGAGAGAGAGATGGAGTGGAGGTGATGATACCTATTGGGGGTGGCCCCACATGTAGATACACAACTCTAGGACATCACATCCAAAGGTGTGTAGGAGAATCTAGAATTGAGCAGTGGACTACCGGTGGACATGAAGGTGCATGGTGGTGCACCATAGTGTGTTGGATTGCATTATGGAATAGAATTTTCCTACATCACATTGAGTACAAGGGAGGAGTGACTAGTGCCTTGACATAGACAAGGCACTAAATGGTACAGGGTGGTACAACAGTAGCAGGGGGTATCTAGTGGTGTATAGGGGTAGGCCATAGTGTACAATGGCATGTCAAGGAGTACATGGATGATCGATGGTATGTAGGGGTGTATGGTGCTTCACAGTAGGGTATTAGAGTATTACCTCCAGGGAGACTCATGGACGAAAACATAGGGCATACATTTGAGGGTAGTTCACCCAGGATCGATGGGGACACAGATGAGTGATACTTGACAGTATATTTGGGGAATCACATTCTTGACCCTCTTCTACATCACTTACGAGCACAATCGATTTTTTTGTTGTCCTTTGTCACTCTAGGCATGAGAAGCGGGTTACGCGAAGCTCACCCAAGATATTTGGATGACACTCAGCATACTGGGGGAGAGACTTCTCAGCAGTGGAATTCTTTCGATGCGCTAGTTGACAGACACAGGTTGAGGAATGAGATGATCATCTGCAAGTGTCGCATATCAGTCATCACTGAGCCTACACCTGAGGAGCGGGTCACGAGAGAGACATATGTCACTATTTTCTCAAGGCATGTTGACACCATGCATGAGCAGAGGATACTCAGTACAGTCGAGGTAGCATCCTAGTATGTGTCCGGGACCCATAAATTGTATCGACAAATTATCGATAGGGTCGATGGAAAACCTAGTGGAGATGGTTGGTAGGAACAGGAGGGATCCACATACCCTAATTCACTCATGAGTATAAGATATCCCTCTATTGGTTGCATTCAATGGGTATCTATTTGTCACATGTGGCTTCCAACTGTCATTGATACTACATAGTGGCAGGAATAGGGCAGGTTAGCATGCATCAGATTATCCCATGATATATGGACCCTCTATATTAGTCACATGCAGGGACTAAAGATGATGCACGAAGGGATTCCAGTAGTTGTCAGAGCTATGTTGTAGCAGGTCTGAATATGGGATGCAAATATTTAGTTGATTGATAGACCATTTTATCTCGTGATGGTCGAAGTCATAACAGAGAGTGATATAGTTCACTATTGGGTTGGCACATTGGGATACATAGATGCCTTCATCGGATGCCGAGGCGGGATTTATCTATTGCTGCATAGATTCGGAGTTACATTTAGAGGGCTAGATATTGGCATCATGGTGATTCCTGGGCTAGATGAGCTTGTCTCTCACAGATCTCCTGCCATTGGACCTCAAGAGAGGAGGATATAGTTTGCATACGGTGGGGAGTATGTCATAATCAAAGTAGTGCGGTGTCAATGTGATGGCACCACTCTAAGTTTGGCAGGGGACCTAAGCATTACAGCTCTACAAATCTCGATCACTTTTAGGGATGAGCTAGATACCACAGGGGGAGATCATGTATATATTCCATTGGGATTTAGTGAGTCATTGATGGAGTGGGGGACTTCATTAGCATGGCAGGTTAGTCTGCAGGATGATATCAGGAGGAGCTCATGCAAGCAAGATGCTATCTCTATGGGGATTAGGTGGTATCTTCGATGGTTTAATATTGGAGTGCATGAGATGGATTACTTAGTTGGGAAACTTGATGAGGAGTTTGGTATAGTGTTATATTATCATGATTCCCTACTCACTGATGGTGTGCATAGGACTTCTAATACTTATGCCTAGCAGGATAATGAGTGAAGCAGGGGGAGCTTCATGTTGGATAGGATTGCTTAGGATCCTGGTATTGAGGGATCCCTCAATATCAGGGTGATGCACAGGTCAGTGATGATTCAGTGATGCATCTAGGACCCTAACATATTTTTTCATTGGCATTGGGGAGTGTCCGCTAAAGAGGATGATTGTTCAGGCATTTCTTGAGGACAGGTAATTTTTGGCAGAGAGGACAGTAATATTCCTGTTTAGCAATTATGCTAACCGGAATATTAATTCTGGCCAATTTTAATAATATCACAGTTTTGACTTAGGAAATGTGGATTTGGGGACCCACATATAAACTTAGGTAACTATAGGCCTCTAGAAATTATTCTGAGGAAAAATATTAGCCAATAGTGGACAATGGGACCCAATGAGGAGAAATTGTGGTCCACATGGAGGTAGCGCAGTCATTGGAGCATATTGGAAGCTAGAGGCACGAGGTGGGGCCCAAGAGAATGTTGGGAAGCATTGGATAAATAGGAATCATGGGGCTCATTCTAGATTCATTTATTCACTTATCTTTATGGTTGGCATTTTCACATAGCACTCTTGTGTTGGGTGCTAAGTATGCAGTGTTGTTTAGCACAAGAGATTTTTAGGCGAAGATCTCAACCTCTACCTCGGGGTACTTCGAGTTATTGCTCAAGAGAGGATTCTTATCATTTTGGAGGATTATTTCACAACAAAGATTACAGGAGGAACGTTTTCACTTTAGGAACTGTGTGGAGGATGCAGTGACTGCACAATGGAGAACGCAACACATGGAGAGAGGTTGTTCCGAGAGGTGAGAAGAGAGGTAGTTGCAAGTGATATTTGGTGGGGAGGCTTGGAGCTCCCTAATAGGGATTTTTGTGGAATTTTTGAGACTTCCAGTTGCAAGATTTAAAAGAGGATCGTTTTACCCAATAGCGCATGAGCCAAGCCCAAGAGGGCCAATTTCCGGGGTCAAGCTTTGGGCAAACTCTTTCTGGTTTTTTCTGGGTTTATTAAGGAGAAACCAAGATTAATTTGGTAGAATTTTATGGGAATATTTAAGGTGTCAAACAAAGATCCTAACTTATCCATCATCTAGAGGAGCTAGGGGAAAATAGGACGAAATTATGGGATCAACATTTGGCCAATTCCTTCATTGGTTTTTGTGAGTTTCTTGAGTAGAGCCTGGGGTTAAAGACCCAGAATTTTCTGAGTAGTGTAGTAGGCTTTAGCAGCATTTCTTTTGGAGCAGCAGCAACATTTTTAGCAGATTGCAGCATAGAGCTACAACCATATAGCGTACCATTAATGGGGGATTTCATCATTGATTCAGAGGGATTCTCTAGCTTTCCTTGATAAATCCCATGTGCCTTCATTCTAGCACCTCGATTGCACTCATTTCCAACAAATTAATAAAATGGCTCAGTTCAATTTCATGGCTCAATTTGTGTTCTAATGGCGTGATTTTTATTTGATTTTTTTAAATTCTTTTAATGTCTGTTATTATTGTAATTTACAGTTAGGAATATTACACTCATCCATATCAAATATCCACTCCCACTCAACTACCTATACCACCATTTCCAAACCCACACAATGAAGTAGCTCAGCCCACTTACAATGTTGAGGTAAAATACTATCAAACATCTCCTCTTGATCTAAATGGTATCCATCTTATCTCAGGAAGAGTATTGTAAAAAAGTGATTCTATTGATGTCATTGAAGGAAAAAATTCATAAAAAGAAGATTCAAATAAGAAGACCAAAGAATCATGGGTTGCACTTGATGAAGAGAAAACATAAAAATGATATATTGAGAAATTTCCCTCATGTTTACCATCAGATCCTCCATTTATTCAAGGAAACAATCATCAAAAAGAGGAAGATTTGAATGCCATGGTAGAGGAAGACACAAAAATAGATCCAAATATACAAGTGGATGATCCGAATGGAAAATGGCATCAACCCATGGTATTCATCTACCTATGTTATCCATCCACCCATGTTATCCATCCAACCATGGAATTTACCCATGGTATTGTAAATGGCATCGACCCATGGTATTCATCCACCCATGATATTTATTCGCCCATGGTATTATAAGTGACCCATGGTATGTATCCACCCATGGTATTCATCCACACATGGGATTTATCCATAGTATTGTAAGTGGTATCTACCCATGGTATTGGCCCATGGTATCCACCTATGGTATTGTATCTCAAAAAATGCTATAAATAACAAGCCTCACTTTGTAAAAGGATGGATTTGTCCGCTACAATGTAGCTTCTACAGTTATTCTATGTTTTAATAAAACAAGTTTCTTTGTGGTTTTATTTTCTTTGTGTTCTCTCTTTTTTCTGGCATTCTAATTTTGCAGATATTTTCAGATCCATTTCAACTTTTTAGATCTAGGGCTGTCCCCCAAGATCTAGATCAGTGGCATACGCCTCCATGGGAATGAGGGTTTGAAACATATTTTAGTTTCAATCTTTTGCAGCAATCTTCAGCAAACTCCATGAAATTTTTTTTGGGCGGCGAGTTTGCAGATCATATTTGAAACTTTGGGTGAAAATTTTACAAAAAAAAGACCAGATCTGGACTCCTTGCGAGAAAATACTCAAATTCAAAAAAAAAAAATCAGCCGAATTGGATTTCGGATAAGGGAGATATTGCTGATTCAAAATCAACAATGTTGCAGCAATTTGTTTGACAAAAATTCATGGACGGCAGATCTCCTATCATTTCTTACAATTTTAAATGGGAAATTTTAGATACATGGTTATATATCTACGTTACCCATGAAAAATCACCTGATTTCAAAAAAAAATCGGTCGAATCGGAGTCCGGAAGAGGGATTTATAACTAATTTAAAATCAGCTATTTTTTCAGAAATTTTGTGACGATGGGACAGTTCTAGTGCGAATCTAAGAGTCTAGGGTCTCCATATATCGATTTCAAACACATGAGAAGATGAATATTGATCATTCCATTTCCAAAAATAGGTTATAATAACTATTTTGAGTTATATTGACCGAGTTATGCTCATTTTAAATTTGGAGCAGCATTCGGAGCAGGTTCCCTTTGGAGACGTGCCCTCCCACCCCACTTTAGTAGGCACCTGCTTTACATTCATCAGTTTTAGCATAGCAGTGTTTGGCTTGGGTTATTTGGAGATGTGCCCTCCCACCCCAAGCTATGTAGGCACCTGCTACTTCATCAACAATCAGCATCACAGTTATGGGTCAACCGCACAAAATCCTTCTCATCGAAGTCCATTTTCTGGGCCGCACACTATTAGTAACACAGTTGGTCACAAGCATTACAGGGTATCTCTATCCTCAGATCTTTGTTTTTCATGGTTTTGGTTCATCCACAAACCCACACTTCATCGAAGTCCATTTGCTAGGCTGCACACTGTCAATATCACAGTTGGTCACAAGCATTACAGGGTATCTCTATCCTCAGATCTTCGTTCATCACGGTTATGGGTTAACTACACAAAACCCTTCTCTTTAGTGGCTCTTCATATTCAACAAAGGTTTCTTAGGAGGGAATTGTTGGGAAAAATACTGAGAGGGGGGGTGAATCAATATTTAGAGTTGACTGACAATTCTTAGTTTTTCATTCTCTTAAAACCATATGTTACATTACTGTATCCAACTTGTATGTCTAGAGATCTTATTATGTCTTTACTTAGATCATTGCATCATTCATAAGCAGTAAGCATGAACAAAAATAACAGAACAAACCATCAAACATAAGCAATACATATGAACACCAGGATTTAAGGTGGAAACCCAATTTGGGAGAAAACCACTGCTGCTGTAATCTCTGTCTTCAATATTTATTATAGAGAAAACTTCTTACAAGATATGCTAGTGCAGACTTATACCAGCACACAGGCACCCACCTACAGAAGTCTACAACCTTCTCTCGTTTACCAGCCTCTCCTGGAAGGGAGCTACAACCCCCTGCACTCGTTTACCAGCCTCTCCTGGAAGGGAGCTACTACCCCCTGCTCTCGTTTACCAGCCTCTCCTGGAAGGGAGCTACTACCCCCTGCTTTCATTTACCAGCTACCACTGGAAGGGAGCTACAACCCCCTCACTGAAGGCTTCGACCCTCAGCACCACTGCGGACCACGTTTCATCAATTTTCATACTAGATCCATCAGCTTTCACACAACATACCTTGTAGGCCTCTCCTCATCATATTTTCAGACTCGACCCATTCCACACATACATCAAAATGAACCTTATAACCCATTAAATTCATTCATTAAATCATAAACCAATCAACCAACCAACCACTGATCTTTTAAACGTAATCAACCAATAGCATAATCAGTGTTCAAACAACCCAGATCCGGATTTATTCATTTTAGACTTGCGCCAGGTCTTCATCATTTCTTTGTTGATCTTCATAGAGCTTTATCACTTCCTCGATCAACTCCATAGGTGCATCATAGATTCAGTTTTAACAGACAACAGAGTTTGATCATGCAGATATCTCTTAAAGGGATTTATTTATTTTCAATCCTTGCACATCCACCACTCGTTCTCTATTTATCTTCTCCTTATATAATTTTGCCTTTAGTAAAACCATGAGTCAAAACCACGAACCGCTAATGGTATTCCTGGACGGGGTCAAAATAGATAATCCAGCGTCTTAAAAATCGAGCCAATCCAGATTGAAACCCCAACCTTCGTTCTTCCATGCACGAATCATCCTAAGGGTAATCTTTATCTCCACCAAATAATACTATAGCCAAGGTTAAGAAACATTAACGTGCCGCTGACTTGGCATGCAGTGCCCCCGTAACATTACTTTTAATCAAATTTCAATGAAATTTTAATCCTGGACTTCAATCCTCAAACAACTGGATTTAAATCTTGGACCCTGGGCCCACATCGCAGTCGGGCATTTGCGATGTGCGATATGCAATGGCGCGATCAAAAAAAAGTGCGCAAAGTTAACATTTGCGATTTTTGATGGTATCGCATCGCAAATTGGCGATCAAAAATATGGTGGAACACTTTGTAATATGCGATGGTGCGATATGCGTTGGTGCGATAATCGCACATCGCAAACAATCAACGGAACTTGCGATGGCGGAGGGCGATGATTATAATATGTGATGTTGCGATGGTGCAACGATCGCACATCGCAAATATCCACGTCAACAAGACATTTAAACTTCAAAACTTGTGATCTTTCGATTTGCGCTAAAGTGGTGGGGACCACTTGTCCTCCCTTTTCAGAAATTTAAAGTCTTTGGCTGTTTTATTCAATTTTCTTCATATCGGTTGTTGAGGGCTTTAAAACCCAAAATGACTATCTTTAAATAAACTCTGCTCCTCCGTAGTCTGGAACTATGAATGTCTTCATTCCTTCTGCAAAAATACTTCGCCCATAACAAAGATTAATTCTCCTCTGCAATACTTGGCTGTGGCCCATCAATAATCTGTTCTCTATCTAGTTTTCCAATTGATAGTTTAGGTGTTGCTCCTGTCTTTACCTTTGTTCTCTGCAACTTTGCTTTTCTCTATTACATCTGAACTTCTCTGTAGATACATCAGATTTACATCATTAACAAATAGGACAAGTCATTTTTCACCAAGAACAACTTCATCAAGTAGGTTGCCATCAAGGACAACACTTTGCATCATATTGCCAACAATCTCCCCCTTTGGACTTGATGGCAACCATGATAGTGTTTGATCATCACAACAGATAGATACATTGATTATAACCATTATTCAAACACCATGATACTCTCCCCCTATTCAAACACCATGATACTCTCCCCCTTTGACATCAAGGGCAAAGGATGGATCAAAACCAAAACAAGGTTTTTCTTCTCATGTAGAAAGAAGAGCTCTATAGATCTGAAGTGCACTGAAGTTACCATGCTCCCCCTGAGTTCATGTTGAATCTTCAAACATATTTTTCAATGAATTACATGACTCTATGACCTTTCCTATCACCAAGGACTCATACTTACATCAATGATCCAACCAAGTGGATTTACATATGTGAATCAAGTACCCAACCAAGTGGGTTTACACATTTTGACTCAACTACCCAACCAAATGGGTTTACAAATTTGAAGAAGTCCTTACATGACTGAATATAACAATTTACATCATAGGTATCAACATAACCTTTTCATCAAAATATAGAAATAAATTATACAATCAAGACCAAAGAATCTCAAGCATGAGATCAGATCACAGCAAGGAATTAGAATGCCAACAATGCATCCTTTCCATATGACCAAAGCTCCCCCTTAGCTTGTGCATCCTAAACACTTTCAATAGCAAATCATCAAGGCATATTCATCAAATATCAGAGAATGAAACAGAAATATGAGAGCTGAAACATCACCAGAGATATCCAACAGCACCACAGCTGTGCTAAAGAATGTTGACCCAGAAAAAAAATTGTCAGCAACCACTCATACGCGGTTTTCTGTGTATAGACTCGCATATATATGCGACTGTCCTTCATGAAATCCACGTATCCAATTTAATCTTATGAAATTAAGCTGATCTGATCTTCTGCATGGCAGAGACTACTCCCAGCTTATGTCTGAGATATTCGAACGCTTCCCTGGGTAGTGGTTTGGTAAATATATCAGCAACTTGTTCTTTGGAAGAAACATACTCCAATTTCACCTTTTGTTCAAGCACTTGTTCACGTAAGAAGTGATATTTGATGGGAATGTTCTTGGTCTTAGAATGCATAACAGGATTCTTTGAGATACTGATGGCACTTGTATTATCACACATAATGGAGATAGGAGGCGAACATTTGATTTGAAAGTCTTGTAGGGTTTGCATCATCCAGAGAAGTTGAGTGCAACATGATGCTGCAGCCACATATTCCGCTTCTGCTATAGATAAGGCAATGGAGCTTTGCTTCTTGCTAAACCAAGATACTAACCGAGGCCCCATATAGAATGCACCACCACTAGTGCTTTTCCGATCATCAACACTTCCAGCCCAATCTACATCAGTGTATGCATGAAGAGTAAGATCAGCATTCTTTGGATACCATAGTCCAAAGTCTTGAGTTCCTTGTAGATATTTGAATGTTCTTTTCACAGCCTGAAGATGAGATTCTTTTGGATTAGCTTGGAATCGTCCAACAATCCCAACTACATGCATGATGTCTGGTCTTGTCCCAGTGAGATGAAGTAGACTTCCTATCATAGATCTATATTCTGGTTGATTCACCGTGGTGGAATCATCATTAGAACTAAGATTACATCCGGTTATCATTGGTGTACTTACAGGTTTGCAATCTTCCATGCCATACTTCTTCAGGATTTGCTTGAGGTATTTTTCTTGTGATAAGAATATGCCATCTGTTTCTTGTTGCACTTGCAAGCCAAGAAAGAATGTTAGTTCCCCAAGCAAAGACATTTCAAATTCTTGCTGCATATCAGAAGAAAATTTCTGACTCATAGACTCTTCATTACTTCCAAAAATGATATCATCAACATATACAACCACAATCAATAGTTTATCATTTTCAGTTTTTGTGTATAAGTTTCTATTAGCAGACCCCTTTGAAAATCCTTGTTGATGAAGATATTTGTCAAGACGATAGTACCATGCCCTTGGAGCTTGTTTGAGACCATATAGAGCCTTTTTAAGTCTACAAACAAGTTTTTCATCATTTCCCAAAATGAATCCCTCTGGTTGTTCTATATAAACTTCTTCTTCTAGATCACCATTGAGAAAAGCAGATTTAACATCCATTTGATAAACTTTGATTTGTTGGAAGCTTGAAAAAACAAGAAACATTCTTATGGCTTCAAGTCTAGCTACAGGAGCAAAAGTTTCTTCAAAGTCTATACCTTCTTGTTGAGCATACCCCTTGCAAACAAGTCTAGCTTTATTTCTTATAACATCTCCATTCTCATTTAACTTGTTTTTGAATATCCATTTAGTTCCAATGACATTTTTTTCATGAGGTCTTGGTACTAATTCCCAAGTGTGATTCTTTTCAATTTGATCAAGCTCTTCATTCATGGCTTGAATCCAACATTCATCTTTTCTAGCTTGACTGACATTATGAGGTTCAATAGTGGACAAAAATGCCAGATTGCTAGAAGATCCCACAAGAGTCCTTCTTGTTTGTACACCTGATCCCTTTTCTCCCAAAATTTGAGATTCTGGATGATTCTTTTGAACATATCTGGATGGAGCCTTTTCAGACAAATCATCTTCGGGATCTTCATTGGGTTCACTGTTTGTATCATTACTATTTGATGTAGAGGGATATATGTCATCATCATCGTCTTCATTTGTTGTTTTTTTTTCCTCTTTTGGAGCTACTGGAGACTCATCAATAACAACATCTATACATTCAACAATCTTCCGGAGTCTTTTATTGTAACATTTAATGCCCTACTCCTAGAGGAGTAACCAAGAAATATTCCTTCATCTGCTCTGGGTTCAAACTTGCCAAGTTTTTCATCATTATTTTTGATAAAACATTTTCTTCCAAAAATTCTAAAATGCTTTACAGTCGGAGAATTACCATACCATAGTTCATATGGATTTTTATCACTATTTACACGAACATGTGCCTTGTTAAGAATATTTACTGTTGTATGTGTTTCTTCTCCCCAAAATGTGTCAGGTGTTCTGAAATCATCAAGCATAGCTCTAGCCATTTGTTGAACTATTCTGTTCATTCTTTCTGCAACCCCATTTTGTTGTGGAGTGCCAGCTACAGAGAATTGTCTTTTTATGCCATGTTGTTCACAAAATTCAAGGAATTCATCTGATGTATATTCTCCACCTCAATCAGATCTGAAGCACTTAATTTTTAGATCTAATTCATTCTCAACTAGTGCTTTGAATATCTGAAATTTCTCAAATGCTTCATCTTTGTGTTTAAGCAGCCCAATCCAACACATTCTAGAGAAATCATCAATGAATAAGATATAGTATTCTTCACCACATGGTGACTTTTTCCTCATAGGTCCACATATGTCAGTATGAATGAGTTCAAGAGGCTTACTTGATGATCCTTCCTTGGCATTAAATTGTACTCTGGTTTGCTTACCGAATTGGCAAGATTTACATATGATATTTTCAGGTAGAGTAATATTGGGAAGATCACGAACAGCTTTAAGTCTGCTTGATTTGTTGATTTGAGAGAAGCTCATATGCCCCAACCTTCTATGCCATAGCCAATTTTCTGAAGATTTACTCAAGTAACATTGTTCTTTGCAGTTCTTCAATACATACAGGTTACTTGGAGTTCTTTTTCCTTTTATAATTTCTTTACATGTATCAAGATCACGTACCACACATTCTTTTGAACTAAATACATCTTCAGTTCCTTGATCACACATTTGACTTACACTTAACAGGTTATGCTTTAATCCATCCACATACATGACTTCATTAGCTTTCACCTTTTCTTTTAGAAAAACAGACCCTTTTCCCTTAATGACCGCAGGAGTATCATTTCCAAATGTAACATTCTTTTCTTTTTCTAAAGCACTATATGCTAGAAGTTTATTTTTGTCACATGTCATGTGTCTTGAGCATCCACTATCAATGTACCATTGGTTGTCTTCATCTTCTACAAATAACACTATGCCACAATTTTCAACTTGTAATTCCTTCTTTTTCCATACTTTGGAGCTTGAAGGAACATGTTCTTTTGGCTGAACTTTGCTTCTACATTCAAATTCTTCATGGCCAAAGTTATTGCAATAAGCGCATTCAACTTCATTTTGAAGAGGAGAAAAGTTGTTATAAGTATTCTTCTTTGTTTCAATATCAATCCTTTTCTTTCTTGCTTCTCTTGTCATGATGGTTTTATATGCAACACATTGAACAGCTTTATGACCAAAATTGTGACATGAGAAACATTGTCCATTGAAGAAGAGATTTTTGCGATCATAAAATCTTCTACTTGAATTTACCTGTTGATTGGTGTCTCTTTGAAAGACATTCCTGTTAGTGTTCTTTGAATTGAGATGATCATGCTTTACCTGTAAAGATTCTTTATTCCCTTGCTGAGTGGTAGCATGTTGTAAACCATCTGTAACTGCTTTTAGATAACTTGGTGTTGAAGCCTGAGAATATTCTCCGATATATCCAAGACCTGTCTTTATAAGAGGAGAACATTGTACCTTGATAATATCATCTAAGGTTTCAAATCCTTTAGAAAATCTAAGATTCAGAGTCTTTACTTTCTCAAGTTCTTTTCTTAGACTTACTACTTCACACTCTAATTTCTCATTGTGTTTCTCTTTTTCTTCAAGCTGATTTTTCAGAGTTTCTATGGTTATTTTACTCTCTTCTAAGCAAATTTTGAGTTTATTTTTTTCATCAAGAAAATCATTGTCTTCTAGAGCATCCACAAAAGTATCCTTTTCTTCTCTAGATTCGTTTTCAAATGCCATGAGAAGTCTAAGGTCTTTTTCACAATCTTCCTCACTATCAGATAACCCATCAGTGTCTTCATGAGTATAGTAACTCTTTCTAGTGCCAAAACGATTCTTATTCCTTCTTTCTACTTCCTTCCCCTTTTTATGTGTTTCTTTATAAGGACACTTAGCAGCATAATGACCAACTCTTCCACAATCAAAACATTTGAAAGGAAGCTTACCTCTGAATCATCCTGTGCCAAGTTGAAGTTTCTTTAAAAAGTTTATCTCATCTTCTTCTGAGATATATCCTGATCCTTCTGTTTTTTGTACTTCCTTCCCTTTTGTAGAAGTTCTAAAGACTGCTTCTTTGACTTCAGATGGTCCTCCTCTTCTCATTTCATATGCAGTTAGTATGCCATGGAGTTGCACCACAGTAAGGTTTTGAAGATCCTGCTTTTCTTCAAGAGCAAAAACTTTTGACTCAAATTTTGTCGTTAGTGATCTTAAGACTTTCTCAACCAAAGCAGCTTCGGTTATTGTTTCTCCCAGATTTCTCATACGATTTACAATATCATCAAGACATAAAAAGAAATTGGCAATGCTCTCCTCATTATCCATTTTTAGATTCTCATATTGAATTCTGAGAGTTTGGAGTTTAGCACTTTTTACCTTTGCATCACCTTCATAACTTAGAATGATTTTGTCCCATATCACCTTTGATGTATTCAGCTGCATGACTTTGACAAATTCTGATTCAGTTAGACTTCCCAATAGAGCATTGACCGCCTTTGCATTTGTTTCATAATTCTTTCTTTCCGTCGGATATGTTGGTACTGCAGCTGGATATTGATATCCTCCTTCAACAATTTCCCATACCTCTTCTCCCAGAGACTAAAGATAGGATCTCATCCTTGTTTTCCAAAAGATTAAATTGTTTCCGTTAAAGAGCGGAGGCCTGATAGATGTTGTTCCATCTTGATTGCTCATCTTGCTTGATCTTCCTTCTAGCGGCTAAGCTTTTTCAGAAGGACCTCCTCTGATACTAATTGTTGGGAAAAATACTGAGAGGGGGGGTGAATCAGTATTTAGAGTTGACTGACAATTCTTAGTTTTTCATTCTCTTAAAACCATATGTTACATTACTGTATCCAACTTGTATGTCCAAAGATATTATTATGTCTTTACTTAGATCATTGCATCATTCATAAGCAGTAAGCATGAATAGAAATAACAGAACAAACCATCAAACATAAGCAATACATATGAACACCAGGATTTAAGGTGGAAACCCAATTCGGGAGAAAACCACCACTCCTGTAATCTCTGTCTTCAATATTTATTACAGAGAAAACTTCTTACAATATATGCTGGTGCAGACTTATACCAGCACACAGGCACCCACCTGCAGAAGGCTACAACCTTCTCTCATTTACCAGCCTCTCCTGGAAGGGAGCTACGACCCCCTGCACTCGTTTACCAGCCTCTCCTGGAAGGGAGCTACTACCCCCTGCTCTCGTTTACCAGCCTCTCCTGGAAGGGAGCTACTACCCCCTGCTCTCATTTACCAGCTACCACTGAAAGGGAGCTACAACCCCCTCACTGAAGGCTTCGACCCTCAGCACCACTGCGGACCACATTTCATCAATGCTCATACTGGATCCATTAGCTTTCACACAACATACCTTGCAGGCCTCTCCTCATCAGATTTTCAGACTCAACCCATTCCACACATACATCAAACTGAACCTTATAACTCATTCAATTCATTCATTGAATCATAAACCAATCAACCAACCAACCAATGATCTTTTAAATGTAATCAACCAACAGCATAATCAGTGTTCAAACAACCCAGATCCAGATTTCTTCATTTTAGACTTGCACCAAGTCTTCATCATTTCTTTTCTGATCTTCATAGAGCTTTATCACTTCCTCGATCAACTCCATAGGTGCATCAAGATTCAGCGTTAATAGACAACAGATTTCGATCATGTAGATATCTCTTAAAGGGATTTATTTATTTTAAATCCTTGCACATCCACCACTCGTTCTCTATTTATCTTCTCCTTATATAGTTTTTCCTTTAGTAAAACCATGAGTCAAAACCACGAACTGCTAATTGTATTCCTGGATGGGGTCAAAATAGATAATCTAGCATATTAAAAATCGAGCCAATCCAGATTGAAACCCAAACCTTCGTTCTTCCATGCACGAATCGTCCCAAGGGTAATCTTTATCTTCGCCAAATAATACTATAGCCAAGGTTAAGAAACATTAACGTGTTGCTGACTTGGCATGCAGTTCCCCCGTAACATTACTTTTAATCAAATTTCAATGAACTTTTAATCCCGGACTTCAATCCTCAAACAACTGGATTTCAATCTTTGACCCCGGGCCCACATCGCAGTCAGGCATTTGCGATGTGCGATATGTAATGGCGTGATCAAACAAAAGTGAAAAAGTTAACATTTGTGATTTGTGATGGGATCGCATCACAAATTGGCGATCAAACATATGGCGAAACACTTTGTAATATGCGATGGTGCGATAATCGCACATCGCAAACAATCAACGGAACTTGCGATGGCGGAGGGCGATGATTATAATATGCGATGTTGCGATGGTGCAACGATCGCACATCACAAATATCCACATCAACAAGACATTTAAACTTCAAAACTTGTGATCTTGTGATTTGCGCTAAAGTGGTGGGGACCACTTGTCCTCCCTTTTCAGAAATTTAAAGTCTTTGGCTGTTTTATTCAATTTTCTTCATATCAGTTGTTGAGGGCTTTAAAACCCGAAATGACTATCTTTAAATAAACTCTGCTCCTCCGTAGTCTGGAACTACGAATGTCTTCATTCCTTCTACAAAAAGACTTCGCCCATAACAAAGATTAATTCTCCTTTGCAATACTTGGCTATGGCCCATCAATAATCTGTTCTCTGTCTAGTTTTCCAATTGATAGTTTAGGTGCTGCTCCTGTCTTTACCTTTGTTCTCTACAACTTTGCTTTTCTCTATTACATCTAAACTGCTCTGTAGATACATCAGATTTACATCATTAACAAATAGGACAAGTCATTTTTCACCAAGAACAACTTCATCAAGTAGGTTGCCATCAAGGACAACACTCTACATCATATTGCCAATAGGAACTTCACGCAATGGGGACCATTGCTTCTTAAGGAGGGAGGAATGATCCGAATGGAAAATGGCATCAACCCATGGTATTCATCTACCCATGTTATCCATCCACTCATGGTATTGTAAATGGCATCGACCCATGGTATTCATCCACCCATGATATTTATTCACCCATGGTATTCTAAGTGACCCACAGTATGTATCCACCCATGGTATTCATCCACACATGGGATTTATCCATGGTATTGTAAGTGGTATCTACCCATGGTATTGGCCCATGGTATCCACCTATGGTATTGTATCTCAAAAAAGGTTATAAATAACAAGCCTCACTTTGTAAAAGGACAAATTTATCCGCCACAATGTAGCTTCTACAGTTATTCTCTGTTTTAATAAAACAAGTTTCTTTGTGGTTTTATTTTCTTTGTGTTCTCTCTTTTTTCTGGCATTCTAATTTTGCAGATCTTGTCAGATCCATTTCAATTTTTTTATATCTTGGGACCTCCCCCCAAGATCTGGATCAGTGGACCAAAGGCATCACAACTATATTGAAATATGGTTTGAGACAATCATTAAGTTGCAACAACACACTCTTCTTCAACAATAGTTGATATCATCTCAATAAAATAATTTGGTCTATCATATCCAGGTACATGTCAAAGTATATATTTCAAGCCTACACATGATTCTATCTTTCATCTTCATGTGCACATGGCTCCATTAGAAGTATTCCTATACTTGAAAGAGATTTTTTTTTCAAGTAGGGTATGATAGAAACAAATAATAAAAAATGGGAAAGGAGAAAAAATAAAAGAATAAGGTTTGAGGTGAAAACCTCTTTTTAGGCACTTGAGATTGGCTCATTGACTGAAAACCTCCCAGATGCGATCAAAAGGTTGAAAAAAAGAGAAACAAAAGAGAAAAGTAAAATATCCTAGGTGAAAACCTCCTTTGAGGCACCTAGGCAAGCCTACTAGTTGAAAACCTCACTGAGGCAGCTAGTAGGCTTAAGAAAAAGAAAAAAAAATGAAAATAAGAAAATTTATTTGCTCCATGTATCTCCCTCTAATGAATGTAATTATTCTCGAACCTTTGCATGCAACAAAAACAAGTTGGCACCAAAAGAAAAAGTTGGCCCAAAATCTAGTCAAAGGAATTCAAACTTGGACTTTCTCCTCATTTTCTCAAATGCTCCAAAAGGACCAAGGTCATGCCAATCCGTCACCCTCATCCATTTCCAACATCCATCCATCCTTTCCAAGATTTTCTCATACATTTTCCTCATTCCCTAAAATGCTACAGGAAGTTCTGTTTTTGCTATAGGAAGTCCAAAATACATAGAGCATAAAATTGTTTTTACTATTTGTTGAAAATTGTGCATCCATTGGCCAAGTTGTTTCCTTGGTAGATGCATATGGATGATGGTAATGTAATCAAGCAATTTCAACAAATTCCAGTGCACACTTTTTTAGAAATCGGCCTCCATCACCTAAAACCATTTTTTTTCTTGATCTTTGTGCATCCATTGGCCGATATTTGTTATGGTGAGATTCATAAGGATTATGGTAACATGCTCAAAAACTTTCATGTCAATCTAGTCTACGGTTTGAGATAATGGATAAAAAAAATCCTCTAAAAGGGGTTGTCTTAAAATACTACAGGAAGCAAATTCGATTCGAGAAAGAGGCCAGAAGGTCATGTATCCTTTAGGAAATGTTGAGAGAGTTCCACCATATCCTCATTATTCATTTTCCACACCATTTGACCTCTTCTCCACTCTCATATTCACCTCTATCCATGAAAAGAACCCATTTTCACCCCTTCCACCACAGAAAATTCCTTTGATCCTTGTCAATAGATTACTCATGAATTATCAATATTTTCAAAGGTATCACATGAATTAAATAATGATCCTAGGAGGGTCTATGTGACTGCTACAGGAAGACACACAGTCATGTAGAAGTCTACACAAGCCCTCCAGAACCACACCAAAAGCACTTGGAAGCACAAAAATGAATACTTTATCATCATCAAGCATTGAAGGGTCATATCCTTGATCTTGGGCAGCCACAAAAATTTTTCAAGGCTACAACAGGGTCATTGATCATCTCCAATAGCAGCATCTTAATGCACCATCAACAAGACCTACAATGACGACTTCGATCAGTCAAGCACATTTCATGAGAAAAAATTCAAAGCAAAGAAATAGCATAGAGCAACGAGCATAAGAAGATGAAATCTCAAGAATCCAGTAGATCATCCATTACCTTTGTTCAGAAACTGCATGCAACCATCAGAGGATCAACACACGAGAAAGAAATCTATGACAATGGGATCATCAGGAGAAGCTTCAGAACCATCAAAGGAAACTTCAATAGTCATATTGGAATCCTCCACAACTATAGAAACATCCTACACAGAAGAAAGACTCTCATGGTAAGGCACAGGTATGAACTCTCTAACATCACCCTTCGAATATATTCTAGCTTAAGAAAATATTAAAAGTGTGAAAAGGAAAGGTTTTCTATAGAAAAAATGAGTAGCAGAACAACCTGTTAAGTCCCTATATTAATAGTGTAGTCCCTTATTATGTTATTGTAGCCCCCCTTATTGTTATTGGTGTACCCCTATAACCCCCACATTGTTATTATTGTGCCCTTACATTATTATTGTTAGGTCGGCTAGGATTACATTGTGGCCCCACTAGGATTACATTGTGGCCCCATGGACTCCTATATATAGAAAGGAGGTTTTGTCATTTGTATCATCCAACAATTTTTCATTCATGTAATGTATTGGAGGTTTCCCCCTCGAAGTGGCTTATCTCTAAGTCGTTGATATCTCTTTTCTTCTATTTTTGGAGCTGGTTTCATAACATTTGGTATCAGAGTTTTGGATTCTAGGGTTTTGCTGCTCCAAACAGGTCATTGTGTCATTTTCACTATAAATTTTTTTCTACGAAGGTTTAGAAGCTGAAATATTTATAGTGTGAAGCAAAAATCCTAAGGAACATCATCGCAACATTTCAGAGCTTGGTTCATAACATTTTCGGATATATGATCTATGGAAGTTAGGGCTTTTTGCAGGCTCCTGAATTTAACCTAAACGGGTCATCGCAACATTGTTGCTATAAATATTTTTCTATAAGGTTTTAGAAGATGAAATTTTCATAGAGAGAAACCACAATCCTGAAGAACCCCTTGTACAAATTTCAGATCTTGACTCGCAATAGTTTTGGAGATATGATCTTTGGAAGTTAGGATTTGTTTAGGCTCCCGAATTTCATCTCAAAGAGGTGACCGTGGGAAAAACATCATAACTCTCTCTCTGAGCGTCAGATTGAGATTTTGTAAAATGTGGCCGCAATTACACGGACTATAGTTTCTTTTATATCAATTTCAAAGTCGAATGAGGAAACAGAGACATGTGGAAAGTCATACAAGTTCTCTCTACTAAATTAGTCCATAATTAGGTCATCATAGGATATTGGGCATAACTTTGTCTTCAAGAATCCAAATCAGGTCAGACCTGTGGCATTCGAAAGAAGATTCAAAGGGCTACTTCAGGACCAAATTTTAGTTATTGAGGATCCAAAATCACATAGATAATTTAGTTTAAATATTGAGCTTCTCAAAAGCAAGAAAAAGGTGTTTATTTGGTTTTTAAAATTGCATAATGTTTGTTTGAAAAAATCGTTTAAAGTGATTCCAAGGGCATATTTTGGAATTTTTATCAGTATTGGGTTCTATAATGCCTCCAAAAAATAATTCCATACCCATTAAGCCCTCAAAAATCTATACTATGATGCATGAAGAGGAAGAATTACAGTATGAGATATCAAAATTACGGTACCAAGTGCAACAAATTTCGATCTTACGAAGAGAAACCAAAGATGACATAGATGGTGTTTAGTCTAAAATGCAGATGCAAATTAGACTTTCATTTACTATCAATCTGGGTAAGTAAATTTCGAGGATCATCCAAAATATATGGACTTAGAGACAAACTAAAATAGGCTAGGTGAAGAAATGCCAAAGTTCCCTTATAGGAAGTCTTTCATTGGGATCTCCAACACTTATTTATTCATTTAAAAAAATGAAATCTAAAGACATTGTGATAAGTGTAAGAAATATTAAGGCTTCCTTACATGAGACTGTTCATTAATATTTCTAATCATCTTAATCAACAAATTATTTAAACTAATGAAATTAAAGAAAATAAACCTAATTCTGATTGATTGCATGAAATGTTAAAGCTCTCTTACAAGAGACTATTAATTTATATCTCAAGCATATAAATCAGAAACGTAAACTAATGAAATCAAACATTAAATAAAAAATCAGATTCATTGAAGGAAACATTATTACTTTCTTACGAAAGGTCATTCATTAATATTCCAAACATATGAACCTAATAATTTAATCTAATGAAATTCACAAACAACATAAAACAAAAGCTTACTAAAATAAAAGTGTACTTGCTAGGCAATGGGGATCCTTCCAAGGATTCACAAGCACACAAACAGAAAAGTCAAATGTAGAGGATCAAAGAAGCTCCGTCTGATTTATCATCAATTGCAAATTGCAATTACAACCATTACAATGATTCTCCAATATAATTTCTCACTACCAACCTATAAGATACTAAGATTACAAAATGAAGACTACCAATGAAGATTAAGATTCAAGATTACAAATGGAGATAACACTTCTATTTATACAAAAGCTATGATAACAAACTCATAAATGTAAATCTACTATTTCCTCCTTTGACCCACATATTTCTCAACCAATGGTGACACATAACCCTATCCTCCATGATCTCCTCCATGAGGTCCATGATCTCCTCAAATTCAAATTTGAACATAGAGTGCCACATAAGGGTGCCTTGGAAGCTTCCTTTGTACCTACACATGTCAACAAACTCATTCTAATTGTTAGGTATAAGTGTAAGCATATTATTTTCTAAATTTTAACCATAAATCCACTTAAAAATATTAAGAATTAATAAACTTTGGAAAAGCATAGTTATAACCCAATGATGAGGTAAATGTAATGATATGGAGGTGGAATGAAGGTGACATGAAGGTAATATGGAAGTAATTGTGAAGGTATTGGTGAATAATGGAGTGAGAACAGGGACTATTTTGAGGCCCAACAGATTGTTTAAAAGCAGAAATGGAGGCCAAGTTGGATGGTTTGGAGGATCAAATAATAGCTAATATGGATTATAAATTAGTGGAATATCACATCAAGCATCAACAAAAAGTTCTCCAACTCTCAAAGGATAACCTAAATTTGGTGCAGAATCTAATGAAACAACAAGATGATCAACATCACATCGAAAGAAGTTCTGAAGCAGTCACAGAAACAAGAACTCGACAAGTACGGTCAATTTCAGAATATCTCAGCAAGTGGAAGAACTTTCCTATAGAAGATTCCACATGGGAGGATGAGAATTTTATACAAAATCATCAAGAAATAATCAAGCGTTGAGGAAAACACTTGTTTGAAGGAGAGGGGCATGTTAAGTCCCTATATTAGTAATGTACTCCCTTATTATGTTAGTGTAACCCCCCTTATTGTTATTGTTGTACCCCTATAACCCCCATATTGTTATAATTGTGCCCTTACATTATTATTGTTAGGTCGGCTAGGATTACATTGTGGCCCCACTAGGATTACATTGTGGCCCCATGGACTCCTATATATAGAAACGAGGTTTTGTCATTTGTATCATCCAACAATTTTTCATTCATGTAATGTATTGGAGGTTTCCCCCTCGAAGTGGCTTATTTCTAAGTCGTTGATATCTCTTTTCTTCTATTTTTGGAGCTGGTTTCATAACACAACTTCGGTCTTATCTAGCCGATAACTTCACCTTTCGACCAACACACCCACATGTGTGGGAGAGGAACAAGACAAAAGAGAAGAGGAATAGGATGGAGAAAGAGAATATGTTTTAAAATTCCTTGAGATGTTAAGGAGGCCACCATGGCCATGAATGAGGCACATATTGGTCACTAAGTTGCTCAGAGGATGAGCAACACTTTTAGTAGGGGATATGATGGGCCTACAAATTAGACATAAATTAAGGCCCATCTGACCATCCTTTAGAAAATTAAACCTCTCCTTTTGCAGTAGATGACGTATTTTTATATTTAATATGTTCATTAGGAAGGTTTAGAGATAATTTCATATTTGTGCCTAATATTATTTATTTTTGAAAAATATTGTGAGAATATTGGGAAGATTATGAATATTTAGAGGTGGATATAACTTATGGAATTTTTTCCTACTACAGGAGGATCAAGATTGGATAATAAAGGAAAATAATATCATGAAGGCATTGAGAAATTCTAGAGCTCCAATGATTGAGAAAATCTAGGAATGTGTTCCCTATCATTTAACGCGGATTCTTAGTGTTGGGAACCATATCCACTATTTAAGGTATTTTGGAGGGGAAATCTTCCTCTTTTCAAGGAGAATTCTTCCTCATAATTTTGTATAAGTACCAATTCGAATTGGCCTCTAGGGCCATGTATTTCTTAGTATTATTGTGGAGAAAACTTGTTTTTTTGCAGCTCCACTTTCATTTCGACCATGGATGTACATGGATTGATTCAAATAATGAAGTTTTGTGTCCTTTTTAGCTTATAAAGATTTGTTTGTTCCACATGACTCTGAGTATCCTTGGTCTTGGCCATCCCAGGAGCCTCAGAGACCTCTTGTACAATTTCTTTATGTCCTTTGACTGTCTTTTTCACTTGCATCTCTTGTTTGTGCATTTATTGTTCATGCTTATTTTGTTATAGGTTATATTGGTTAAATGGTTGAAGTGAGTTGTTTTTCAGGTTTTTACAGAGTCAAAATCATGATTCATCCTTATAACATCTTTGAAAATTCATCTTCATAATTGAGCTACTTGGATTGGGTTACTAGTTCACGAATCTAGGATTTCTGGAAGTCCTTTTTAGCAAAATAGTGATTTTCACCATCAGGACAAGATCAACCAAGTGTGTTTCATCATCAGGACAAGATCAACCAAACTAGCTGGTTCGAAACACGTCGACACAATTTTCTCAAATGTGATTTTCACCGAAATATTTTATACATAACATTCAAGTTAATAAAAAAAATTACCCCATTGAATTTTCACTTGATTAGGGTAGTCATTTGATATGTTAACTAGCTCACTAGTTCTTGAATTTCCATTTTCTAGACTAGTAATTCTCTACTATTTTTTTAGCATGTGTTAAGAGGGTTATTTTCGAGTGATTCCACTTGTAATGGAGTCATAATACATCCTAATTAATATCAAAAAAATTCCCATCCAATTTTCATTTTATTTACTTGGGCATTCGATGAGTTATCTCTTCTTGTAGCATCTATGAGACTTCATCTACCAACTTCCTGTAGCACTCCTATATCACATGTAAACTTGACCAAAGTTGCTCCTAAAGCTTGGTTTTTGTCTCTTATTCTTGAATCATGACCCCTAGAATCTAAATCCATAAACGCCACTTAGCACATGTATTCTTACAAAGTATATTAGGCCTATTTATTTGAATTCATTCTCTTAGGATTTCAATTACAAATTTTTGATTAATTTCTTTTCAAAATAACATTTCCCTTTCTGAAATTAGTTTAAGACTTTATTTCATTAAATTCACTTCATTACATCAGATCAACTGAATAAGGACACATTGTATGTTGCACATGTAGTGCCTAAACCTCTTAAGTTTGTACGAACATCGGGTTGATAATTAAAGTTGGTAGCCTTGGGAGTTGCAGCATTCTTGTTGCAATACTGAGGCTCATTAGGAATAAAAATTGCAGAGGCTCTAGATTCAATCATAAAATTATGTAATTTCAAATAATTGACCACTAATAACAATACGAAAGTTTCATGTCCTCCATTATTTCTATCATAATACATATTTTTCAATATCATAGCTATATCTTCAAGTTCTTTGTCAAGGTTGATAATTTCCCTTACTTGGACTATTTGGGGTTAAATCTTGACCAAATCTAAGGTAGGAATATACACATTTACTTTATTCAACGCATTTCCTAGATCTAAATCTAATGATATATCATTACTTTTGTGGGGATGGTTTTGTTTGGATTGTTCTTAATAAGGAGTAAAGGTGCCTTGGTCCATTTCATTAGCAAGGAGTCACTACTACATGCCTTGGGGTTTCCTAGCTTTTATCAGTTTCCTTATCAAAACACAACCCTTTGAATCTATCTCTATCCTCAACAACATTAATGTGCTCGTCAATAATCCTCACATATTCTTTAGTCATTTCTTAATGTTGTTGATTGAGAGGGATATTTTTATTTGGAAATATATTAAAGGGATTGGAGTCATTTATTAAATTTAAATGCTCTAGGCTATCCTCCTCATCAAACTAATTATGAGGAAATTATTCTTTAGTATATAAATGTTATGAAAGTAAATAAAGTAATAACTAAATAGTTAAAAATTATTAGTGTACTAAGGAGGCATGTCTCACAAGTCATGACCGTTCATGAACGAGCACCTACCTAGGTATATAAGTGAGCCCTCATTTGTAAAAATTCCAACATCTCATATCATTTGTACATTCAGAATTTCTATATAAATATATTACTTTCCCTATTATGGATATTTATATATTTAAGATGTTCTTAGTATTTTTTTGAGTACACAAACTTTGTTTGTAACAAGAAATCATGACAAATAAGACATCAAGGGAACCCATATTCATTTATAATATCAGTAGGGGAAAGAGTATTAGGCACACTTGTTGAGGAAAGATATTTCCACCACTTAGGTTTTGATTTATTCTTGGGGCCTATCATTGTTATATTGAGGCTTAGGAGGGTAATTTGGATGGGAACTTGTTTCCTTGATCTAATATGGTCAACTTATTCATCATTGCAAGTAGTCCTTGCACAAGCACACTAATTACTTTATCAAATTTTTAGGCAAAGGCTTGAAAAGATGGGTCAACTTGTGTGGAAGGTTTAGGTTTGACCTCAACTTTGGTTCTAGGATAAAATAGCAAGTCGATCTTGAATTTGGTTAAGTTGCATTCAATAGTAGGCTTTTTATATTTCTGAGTTTTTATTGTTTAATTATTGGGATTATAGATTTTGGGTACTTATTTAAGAATTTGATAAATTGTTTGTGTGAAATAATTGACACTTTCATTGTCCATTTTCTTATCCTCTTGGAGTTTGAATAGCAATTTCATTTTTTCCTTTATGGTTGTCCACCTTCAATTGAGATCCTCATGAAATTGGTCATAGTTCTTAAATCCTCCTAAAGGAAAATATAAGTAACAAGTTCTAGCATTATCTTCTAGGTAAAGGGAAAAAAATCTCATGGCCACATCCTTGTCTTGAATGTCTCTTCCAACCACATGCTAAAAAAATGAATGTGTTTCTCAATAGTGACTACATCTTTCGCAATGAATTTGGGAAACCACTCTTCATACTTATTAGGAAATCTATGGGGGTATCCCTAAATGTCATACATATCAAGGGGATTTTAGACATTGGTCAACCCTAAATGTTCCATTATTTATAAGGTAGAAGGGATTCCAAAAATGGATTTTTCTATAGGATTGACAAGAGTAATAGGAGTCTTAGGAATAGTCCTCATTTTAGGAGGAATGATTTTTTTGAGAGGTTTGTTACTAGAATCCCATGTACATTAGTAAGACTTAGGAGTCTCCATATTATAAATTCTAATTTTGGATTTGGTATGTTCTCATAAAAAGGATTGAATAATAGAGTTTTGGTCATGAAGAGAAGTACTTAATTCCTCCTTACCTATGATGCCAACAATTTTACCACCAAAACTAGCAGGCCCAGTGCAAAGCATCACCTAGAAATCTAGCTCTGATGGCAACAAAGATATCATCCACCATTATCACCTTAGGATCCTCTCTCCTGTTGTTATATGGTTGAGCGATATCTCGACAAGGGAGGTTCCCTGTCAAGACTTGTGGGTTATATTACTAGGGTTATGTTGTCACTACGATAATGACCCTCCAAAATTTATGCCTAATCTAATTTTGGAGCATACATGAATTTTTTTTTTTTAGCTACCTAGTGTCATCACATTGATTTCTTGACTATCCTAGAGTTTTTCTTAAGTATCACTTCCTCCTCTTCCATTTTCCATTTTCTTATCCTATTGGAGTTTGAAAAGAAATTTCATTTTTTTTCCTTTTTGGTTGTCCACCTTCGATTGAGATCCTCATGAAATTGGTCCTAGTTCTTAAATCCTCCTAAAGGAAAATATAGGTACCAAGTTCTAGCATTATCTTCTAGGTAAAGGGAAAAAAATCTCATGGCCGCATCCTTGTCTTGGATGTCTCTTCCATCCACATGCTAAAAAAATGAATGTGTTTCTCAATAGTGACTACATATTTCGCAATGTCACATATATCAAGGGGGTTTTACACGTTGGTCAAACCTAAATTTTCCATTATTTATAAGGTAGAAGGGATTCCAAAAATGGATTTTTCTACAGGACTGATAAGAGTAATAGGATTCTTAGGAATAGTCTTCTTTTTAGGAGGAATGATTGTTTTGAGAGGTCTGTTACTAGAATCTCATGTACATTAGTAAGACTTAGGAGTCTCCATATTATAAATTCTAGTTTTGGATTTGGGATTTTCTCATAAAAAGGATTGAATAATAGAGTTTTGGTCATGAAGAGAAGTACTTAATTCCTCCTTAGCTATGATGCCAAAAAATGTTACTGCCAAAACTAGTAGGCCTAGTGCAAAGCATCACCTGGAAATCTAGCTCTTGTGGCAACAAAGATATCATCCACCATAATCACCTTAGGATCCTCTCTCCTGTTTTTCTATGGCTGAGCGATATCCCGACAAGTGAGGTTCCCCGTAAAGACTTGCGGGTTAGATTACTAGGGTTATGTTGTCACTACGACAATGACCCTCCAATTTATGCCTAATCTAATTTTGGAGCATACATTATTATTTTTTTGAGCTACCTAGTGTCGTCACATTGACTTCTTGATTATCTTAGTGTTTTTCTTAAGTATCACCTCCTCCTCTTTCATTTTCCATTTTCTTATCCTCTTGGATTTTGAATAGCAATTTCATTTTTTCCTTTATGGTTGTCCACCTTCGATTGAGATCCTCATGAAATTGGTCCTATTTCATAAATCCTTTTAAAGGAAAATATTGGTACCAAGTTCTAGCATTATCTTCTAGGTAAAGGGAAAAAAATCTCATGGCCACATCCTTGTCTTGGATGTATCTTCCAACCACATGCTAAAAAAATGAATGTGTTTCCCAATAGTGACTACATCTTTCGCAATGAATTTGGGCACCCACTCTTCATACTTATTAGGAAATCTACAGGGGTGTCCTTAAATGTAACCCACATCAAGGGGGTTTTACACATTGGTCAACCCTAAATGTTCCATTATTTATAAGGTAGAAGGGATTCCAAAAATGGATTTTTCTACAAGAGTGACAAGAGTAATAGGAGTCTTAGGAATAGTCTTCTTTTTAGAAGGAATTATTGTTTTGAGAGGTATGTTACTAGAATCTCATGTACATTAGTAAGACTTAGGAGTCTCCATATTATAAATTCTAGTTTTGGATTTGGGATTTTCTCATAAAAAGGATTGAATAATAGAGTTTTTGTCATGAAGAGAAGTACTTAATGCCTCCTTAGCTATGATGCCAAAAATGTTACCGCCAAAACTAGCAGGCCTAGTGCAAAGCATCACATAGAAATCTAACTCTTATGGCAACAAAGATATCATCCACCATTATCACCTTAGGATCCTCTCTCCTATTGTTCTATGGTTTAGCGATATCTCGACAAGGGAGGTTCCCCGTCAAGACTTGCAGGTTAGATTACTAGGGTTATGTTGTCACTACGACAATGACCCTCAAAAATTTATGCCTAATCTAATTTTGGAGCATGCATGAATTTTTGTTTTGAGCTACCTAGTGTTGTCACACTAATTTCTTGACTATCCTAGTGTTTTTCTTAAGTATCACTTCCTCCTAAGTAGAATTTTTCAATTTTTTGTCACCTTATATTTAGGATCACTTGTGTCATCTTATCCAAATGTAGGAAAAGGCATAGCTTTTATCGACTTAGAAACTAGCTTTGTTTGACATGCATCACAAAAGCAGTAAAAGGCGCATATTTTTATATAAAATCACACTTTTTTTCACACGGAAATTATAAGAGGGAATATTGGATTAAATTGCGCCCTCCTTGACAGAAGTGCACTTCAAACCAATAATGAGTGCACTCCTTCGACTCATGCATTTCACCAAAGATGAGTGCACTCCTTTAGCTAGGTAATTGTGCCCTAGTGGAGCACGCTCCATCGGCTCAGTGAGATGCACCCTCTTTGTCATCATGCATGTGCTTTCCTTGTTTCATGTGGACATTCTCCTATAAAATAGGATCCCACTTCACTTCAATTAACTAACTCACTCATCCGTTTACAATTGGAAAACATGCATGGCCTTTTTTTTCATGCAATCTCTTTATAATCAACTCAGTTAATAATTCCTTTCACACAATTATTATCGTTTTGGTTGAGCACACTTCTTTGAAACAAGGAGCTCCTCATCGATCTTATTTACAGGTAAGTTTTTCATGTTGCTTCTCTTGGTTACTTTTGTGTTTTTGCTATAATTCGTGTTTACTTTGACGGAATTTATACCCATTATTCCTAGTACAAGTGTAATTTTTTTGTCATGGGTAGTTTTCTTGTTACTGTTCACATTTTGTAAGCTTTAACATTTTGGTCATGATTGTGGCAGAGTCTATAAGTACTTGCATATGCTTCCTCTCAGTGTTATAGTTATTTTATCTTGTTGTGAGGCTTGTTTAAGCTGAAATTGTGTCATTTAAATCAAAGAGAACA